>APFE030453898.1:17486-40043 GCA_000404065.3 Pinus taeda | reverse complement strand
TGCATCTCGTAGATGGAATAAGTAACCCTCGAGATCAATGTTGAATCATAAACCCATAGGAAAGGCATCAAATCCCTCAAATAAATTAATAAGTGGAAAAACGAGCACGTGGATGCTCTATATTCATTTCCACGATTAAAAAAGGAGAAGAAAAGGAGGGATTGATCTTTGATTAATGTTTGGAAATTAGAACATGAAGAAGCCAAAGAAATGTTAACCAAAACCATGGAATTAGGTAGAAGGATGTGGGATGTGGCCATGAAAATGATAGAGGAATGGGAACTCAAAGTTTTTGAATCCTATCCAGGTTCACCTCCATCATACGTATACTTCATGAAATATCTAAAGTCCAAGCCACGACACTTCTCGAGATTGAACAAATCCAAACAAAGTGAATAATCAATCGAAAAGTTCATTGTCATTCCCACCAGAGAGGCTACATAACTACACTGCTACAATATCGGAAAAGAGAAATATATGCAGAGAGTAGTACACCAGACATTGAAGGGAAGGTGACAATTATAGAAGATGGAAGACCCTAGAACTTCTAAAATCCTAGACATCCATACTTCCTCGAAGGCGCTTTGACAATAAGATTTGGTAAAGATGTCCTAACATTTCCACTACATTGAATGTGTTACTCGCTAAAGGCCCTTTTGTAACTATTTTGTAAAAATATAATTATAAAATCCCTCCTGAGGTAAAGAGAAGAAGGGATAGGGGATACAATTATAAGACTCAAAGCCTCTATCGAAGGCCCATTTTTGCAATATTTTTTCATGAAGGCCTTGTTCTACTAATTAATATAATTCACTTGTCCAAGAGATATGTATATCATTCCTACATGGTAAATTATTTATATTGCAATTCTTGAGTCTTGTATATTGGCATAAATTTATGAGAAATTTGGGGCTCATATAAAATTTATTAATCAATATTGTTGCCTTTTGTTTTCCTGTGGTTGTAGATTAGATAGATATTTTGACAAGTCTACAATAATTTTCCACTTTGGTTATATTTAATCAAATAATTTAATTAATGTTTTCTTATGTATAATAATAAATCTCCTTAATCCTCAATGAATCATCATTAGAATTAAATCAAATAAGTAAATAAATAAACATTGCTAATAGTAGATATAATACAGAAGACATAAAAAGATTCATCACCCTCAAAAGTGAAATTATGCCCACATGCCATTCAAAGGTAACTATCCCAAACAAAAACGAGTCTAATTTGGGTGTATGATTGGGTTTCCTCCCTTGGTTGACGACATCCTAACCACAATAAGATTTTACTCATCGACAAAAACCTGTAAAAACCTATTAAAACATAAAACAATGTGACAACTAACCCCCAACAATTACATTTTATATATGCAAAAGTGAAACTATGTGTTTGGAAACCTATAATGACTTATTAAAAGCATAAAACAATGTAATAATTCCCCTCCAACAAATAGATGTTAATATTTATTTTCTACATGTGCTCAACATGACTCATAACTTATTTAGTGCGTTTTGAGTTAGCATAAGTTTTTTGAATTGCTGAATGCAAACGATATTATCGTTATTATTATTTTAATAATATACTGTTGATTTAAGCCTAGACAATTTCTTTTGATTAGAATCTATTTTTTAGATCCTTATAGACAAATTAAATCTTTCACTGTTACTTTACATTGCAACAAATTAATCCATAAAATTGGTAGGGTAATAATTGTTTTAATGTAATAAAAATAAAGCATGGAATAAAAATAATAGAAATTTATCACCACCCTACGCCACAAGTTATAGTTATGGTCACCTTCAACTTATTTAATTGAGAAGGTGATAGAGTCATACTACGAATTCAATATTGGTGGTAATGAAAGTGACAAATTATAGTTTAATTATCATTTTTTAATACATTTGTTCCTTTGTTTCCATTCATTGTAGCTAATGTCATTCATGATATTAGATTATGAATATTTTGTGAACTTGCTATTGGATGGTTTAAAAATAGTAGCAGGAATAAACTACATAGATAAAATAAACATTCACATAACATCCATATCAAACATGGTCATGTCATTGTGAATGCTATTGATATTTTGAATTGAATGATTCCATTCCATCATGCATCAAGAGGAGTAGAGAAATTGTCAAAAGCATAACGTACCTCCAATTAATGGGATCTTTCATTTGTTGTTAACCATAATGGGCACTCCCTATGGCCTTATGATAATGCTCAAATAGACACCTTGATGAATTATAAACCACATGAGTAGATCAATGGTGTTGATTCTAATAATGCATTTAAAAACATTTCACAAGAATCTATGTCAACATTCATTCTTAGGAATGTGAGTATATTACAAAGATCTTCAAATAAAAGTAATTGCATAGCCATAATCTAGTGTCAAATGTAAATGGGTGTAATGTTTTCGAAAGCTAGAGTTTAGAAATTAGTCATTTGGTGCACTATTCAATGAGCTATTATTTCCTAATGGCATTTATTCATTTGAGTTGGAGCTTAGAAATTTAGTGCTTTGTCCAATAGACAAAATGGGGGATTTAAAACTAGTTCTATCTTAATAGTTGAATGTATTAATAAATTTGAACGTTTTCCAACATAAATGAAACAAAATAACAACATTAATACCTTGTGTATAAAGGTGAATTTTGTCGATCAATGTTCTCCATATTCAAATTATATTTCCAGGGGATCAATTTCAAATGTTATAGAAGGCGAGATACTACACTTTTCACCACTATATGTTAATGAATTTGGAGTTTCAATTGAGAAAGTCTTCATTTAATGTGATATATGTTACATATTAGAATGTTCTATATAGAAATGGCTTGCGAATCATGCAACTTAACCTTAGTGGAAAGCCTTAGATATCATATTTGATAGTTATTTCAATCATTTCTATATTGTAGAATATATAATTAAAATACCTATGCATTTAATATGTCAGTCCAAGACTCAAATTCTAGTAAGATATCATTGTATTATATATAGACATTATAGGTTCTATGCACTAGTTTACCAGTCCAAGAAAGAAAATTGCAATGCTAAATTATGTTCACACTTTGATGAATTATAGGACTCACCCTTAGAGAATGTAATGGAAATCACATATGTTAAATTTAATAAAATTTTAACCATTAAGAAATTAGGATAGCTTAAATTGAATTAAATGTTATGTTTTAATTGAAAATATTTTGAAAACAATCAACTCATATGGTCACAATGACCTTTATGAATTGAAAAATGAAAAATGAAAGGAATTGGAAATGAAGTTATTGTGTTTGTGTGGGACCTACCTTGAAAAAACAAAATTTCTTGGAAACTAGCTACAGAGCACTAAAATAATGAGACACTATTTTCTTCATACTTATATAAGATATTTAACATGTTGTAATCTAACCTCAATTATACATTAAATCACAATAGTCATTATTAACATAATTATAATTATGCCATTATATCTATTAGTTCCTTACTCAATATTGGTAGGGGCTATGTATAATAAGAACTTCTACACTAATTATTACATGATGACAAGGATATATGTAATTAGTTAACAAAAAATAAATGAATCAAACAAAGTTGAGAATCAAAGACTCTTAAGTGGGTTACATAATGTTGTCTTATTCTGATGTATTTAAAAAAAAAAAAATTAAGCACTCTCTCAAGTAAAGGAGTAGAAAAAAACTTCTTGACTAATCAACATCGGTTTTCATCATTCAAGCACGCTCACAAGGAGAGAGGACTGTATCCAATAAAATCGTTTTAGGACTTATTCTCATAGGGATTTACAACATAGTGGTTTATACTTCATCTTTACTTCATCCCATTAATGGCTTACTGATCAAGAATGAAACAAATTATGCGGTTTTATATCATCTAACAATGGTTTGCGGCACCATACATTTATCTTAAGCATTATGTTACCACAATTGACCAAAATTTATCCAACATCTTGTATCAGGTCCTTGTTTCTTTTTCTCCCACACTTCTTGTATTCCTTTTGTTGTCTAGGTGAATCCCTAAAATAATGTATGTTGATCCTTAAGTTGGAAGACCATCAGGCTTGATGCAAATTTCCCTTGAAATTTATTATCTTTAAGCATGATAGGTGAAGAATATGGACATGCTAATCTAAAATGGTTTGAGGATCTATTCCTTTTAATTCCTCCATAATGGCAAAAAGGGTTATCTCATCAAGATCCATGTCTTTAAGTGAATCCTAAACAATAAATTCATTTAAATATGATATTTCTTATTCCTTTGGTTGTGACTTTTCTTATGGATTTTCTAAGGGCTTTCTCTTCCATGTTGCCAAATTTGATGTATTTCCATATTTTTTCAAGGCCTCCTTGATTGTTTGTTATTTTTGCAACACTTTTGAATAGATTCAAACTTGTTTATGGGATGAAGGTTCCCCTTAGATTACATTGCTTCTAATGGACACTTGTTCCTTCTTCTCGAGATAACTTTTTCAAAATCCCAGTCATCCTTTTAGCCAAAGTGTTCTAATGGTACCTCTTTTTGCATTAAACGGAAATCATGAAATAAGTGGCCATATTCATAACAATGCTTGCAATGAAATGATACATGCTCACAATCTAATGGTTGATTCTAGATATTATCATGATAATATATGTCAATCAAGGTAGGAAGACAATAATAAACGTTCATATAGACACAAATACATGTGTCAAAAGCATCTTTTCCCCTACTTGTTTCTTATGATATCTTGACAATGCTACCAACTGCATTACCATGAATTCCCTCTAGGGTTTCCTCCTACCAAACTCTCATGGGATAGGAAAAAGATGAGCCAAGATTTGAGCCGCAAGGAAATATTGTTTCTTTAGGTTGTATTTCTCCTACAAAAGCCACATGAATAACAATGCATTATTGAAGAAATAGGGTTGATTTTCAAATACTTCGGTTCTTTCCTCGATATTTTCAAAAACAATAATGAATAAGATTTTAGATCCTAGATCAATATTTATCTGTCCATTTTGTTTCCATTTATTTTTAATCCACCAAAATAGGGATTTTTGAAAAGGCCACATGCCAATAAATTTGGAGATTAGAGCATGATTTTTCATGAACTAAACATATTTATCAATTTTGTTGGGTTTCACCTTGAATTCAAGATCTTGAACATATTTTGGAAGGAAACGACCTAGGTTCCCACTCTATCAAAAAGCACCCAAAGGTGGATTCTCCCTTGTAGGGGATTCATTCATGATAGCATGATTGGATGCCCTTGATAATGATTGATGAAGTGTATTAGTGTGAGTTCTTATAGGCCCCAAAGCATGCCATATCCCATGTGTTGTAGCAGCTACAACCACCCTCCAAATTTTTGCCTTTTCCTATTTTGGAGCCTCCCTACCAACCTTAACAACAGCTTTCCTTGCTTCGTCAAGTAGTCTAGCTTCAGTGCCTTTCTTGCAAGGCAGCTTGTTGATCACAATTTGACATTTCCTCTTCACACGCTACTCACCTGGACTTGGTCCAACTGTAGGCTGAGTAGCTTCCCAGTGAAATTTGCGCATTTCTGGAGGGCAACCAGCCTTCCCTCCAAGAATTGTGTAATTCCCTCTGACAGCCTGTTGGGCTCCAAGATTGCGCAATCTTGCCAGCCAACCCTCCCAGCAAGATTTGTGCAATTTTTCCCATCAACAACTTGTTCAGCCTAGGATTTGCATAAAACTAGGCAGCAGTTATCTTCTTAGCTTAGAAATTGTGCAAATATCTTGGGCAGCCAGCCTAGCTCCCAGCCACAAATGCACATTTTTCTCCAACAGTTAAGGATTCTCTTGCATGTGCAGCTGAGTTGACTGGTTCCCTCCAAGACTGAACAAAACATGCTTGCATGCATGAGTTGCTTCTCCCAAAGCATCATGCAAAGGCATCCCTTATTTTAGGGATCTATGTTTGGTAGTCAGAAGTTACATGCAAGAAACAATTCAGAAACCTCCCTCCAAGTGTTGCTTCCCCTAGATTTGTGGCATGCGCGTCACAACCTCTATGTTATCAAAACTCATCAACCAGACATTGCAGAGCTCATTCCTCACATCAATCTTGTAGCTCTGATATCCCACATCACATCTAAGAGTATTTGGCACATTCAGCTCAGTTGTTTTGGGGTAAGCTGGCTTCCCATGCCTTGTGCTGCATTTCTGTCGCTTTTTGGGTTTTCACTTGTATGAGTAATTTTTCTTGATTTCTTTGAATACTTGCTATCCTTTACATGTATACTAGCTTGTCCTAGTTCTATTTCAAATTTTGCTGCTATCTCACTACTGTCGCATGCATGAAACTATTTTCCACAAACATTCGCCCAACTGACGAACGACCTCACCCACTTGCATGTTGATCTGTTTTCTCAAACCTCCATTCCTGTTTTGCATGAACTATTTATCACTTCTTCTATCACTTAGTGTCGCCATGCATTTCATCAACTTACTTATTTTCAATTACCCATCGACGAGTTGGGCCAACCTTGGCCTGGTCTCTACCTTCACCAAGGCTTCATTGCGTAATCTAGAGAAGGAAGGCTCACCTTCCTCTCCAGATTTGTACATTCGGGCCCACCACTAGCCTCTTAGACTAAATTCTACATTTCTAGAGCTCATTGGCTACTTGGCCCAAAAACTTGCGCAAATCTGTCCCTGGGCCAGGAGTCTGTCCCAGCTGGAATCATGCATTGCGCAATCCTAGCACCTAACGGCCCAACTGGATTGTGCATTTTGCAGTTCCAGTAGTCAGTCAAGTCTCCCAGCAGCCAAGGCTATTCCTTGTATAGTCTTGGTAGTCAGTCCCCCGACCTCCCAGCCAAAATTGTGCAAACTTCATGATCATTCACCCAGGTATGTTGCAAGTCAGTTCTCATGTTCATTTTTGTTTTTGGCTGACAGATTGCTTGCTATGAGTGTTGACGTGTCTCCAGGTATCGCAGATGTTCATATGCCTCTCAGTAGTACAGGCGCAATGGTTTCCAAGAGAGCAGAGATGAAGACACTGTTTAGAGCATGCTTAGGGATGTAGTCAATCAAGTGTCCATGGGCTTACCTACTCATGAAGACATCAAGTTGTTCATGGACAAGGACATCAAGGAGCAGCATCACAGTGAGAAACATCATGAACAATAGCGAAAGGTAGCATATCAAATGCATCGAATGCAACAAATGAAGCAAACACATCGAATGCAAGAGGAAGGTTGTTGACAACATAGAGGCGGAGAAAAGTTGCAAGATCAAGCAGATCCACTGATAATGAGAGCAACTTTGGAGACTGAAGCTATGAAGTGACAACATGACATGAAGATTATGTGAAGGTATAAGATGGAACAAAGAAGGAGTTGCATGTGTTGAAGTAGCAACTCAGGAAAAACATGAATATGCATAGATAGTCCAATGAGTTGCACCAAGAACAGGAACAACAATGGGCGCAACATGCACTCACGGATGAAATTGCGCCAATACAAGTGAAGGATCCATCCTAGCAGCTGACACAGAGCAAACATGGTGAGTAGTGTTGTTGATTGCATGCAAAGGATCCAACATCATGCATGTCATTGAGTGCACGCATGCAATCCAACCCATTCAGCGCACTCACCAAGGTGAAGACAAGAAGCAAGTCCAACTATGGTTGAACATGCACTTCGGCGAGTTGATACGCATGACCACCAACACACACTTGAATATCAACACAGACACCATGCATCAGTGTGTTTCCAGTTCAAATGTACCCAAGAAGACCATGCGCATGTTAGCAGATGAGTTGGAATAAGAGGCCAAACCAATCCACTCGTTGTAATGGGGGCAAGAGTTCACTTTAGCAAAATGTCACCATGAGAAGCATGCACACCATCATGGATGACCAAGCTTGGCATCATGTCAACAACTTCACCATAACAAGCAAGTCAAAGAGTTGGTCTCACTACAGCGAACTGAGTGTTAGTAATGTCTTGCAAGGCTTGCTCAAGCCATGTTGTCCCACATGAGTACATGTGCATTGTAATGTTGAGTCATGTCGAGTGTAAGTCAAGTGTCAAGAGTTGGATGTAAATGTCATAGAGTAGGTTAAGAGTTATGAGGGTAGTTGAACTGTCATAAAGGGGAATGTTAAGTATCACCCCACCCTTTGCTATAAATAGTCCCTCATAACTCATTGTATGTGCTTTTGGCTAGCCAAGCTTCTATTAAGACTATCTTGAAGAAGGCTTGGACAATATTGTAACGTGCCTTAGCTTCTCCACTGCATGGAGCTAGTACATCTCTTTGGAGGAGTAGGTGGACGTGGCTATAACGTTCCACTAATGGGGCTAGCAGGCTTACATGGTGTATTGTATGATTGTGACTTACACTTCTTTTCTAATAAGAGCCACCACATTTTCATGCATATGTTGTTATTGTAGTTGGACTGTTCTAGTTTCCTTAATGATATATGTTGTTTGACTTACATACTTGTGTATGAACTTGTTTGTATGCAATTATATGAATCTTGTTGTTAATGTGTTGCACATGTTATTAATGTTGTCACCCTCCATGTCAAGTGCTCTGCCGGACATCATACAAACCTTTCTCATGAACCTGGTTATATTAACCGTCACACTTGTCTCAGACTAATTCGTGAGTGTTGTTTGTGTTATCTTACCTTGTATGTTGCGACTGATGCATGCTTGTTGACTGCTCTGCTAGAAGCTATGCATTTCCTTTGTGTTGTGTGTTCCTAGCCGAGTTGGGACTGATCCCTTTCAACCTGGAACTCACCTTCACATTCCTCTCCCTTTGAAGTGTTGGAACCTCTCATGCTCATTCCTTGACTCACTGCATCAGTCACACCCTTGCTACTGACAGAGTTATCTTACTTGCCTCTGTGCGACATCGCGGTCAAGGCATTACCTTACAACCCATTGCTTGGACTCCTACACCAAACGGTCTGAGGTCTAATTGGGACTTCTTACCGGGGAGATCCCGTTGACATGTTGGTGGGTCTAGCACTGTCAACACCATGAGACCACATTACGGTATGAGGTGATTTCACCCCTCACTGAAGAATTCCTCATTGTGTATCGAATCACAAGACCCGTAAGCACCAAATGCTAAAGCCTAAATCCTCACCTTTTATCAAAAGGTAGACACTCGAATATTTCCTCTATTTTTATCTTTAAGTGTGAGAATTCAATTTGCATTATTTTCTTTTTTCAAAGGACATGGGGGTGAACTAGAAGTGATTGTTTGATCTATAGTCATGTTATGCCATGAAGTCAAGTAAGTGGGTCATTAAAGTTGTTTCAAATTTGGCAGGGAGAGGATCAATGAATAATCAGTTGTGTACAATTAGGAACATTTTCCATGCGACTACATTAAAAATAGAAACCAGATAAACTAGTGGGATATATTAGGCACTTATTATGGCAATATTTCAGTTTGGAATTGGGAATTTCAATCTCAGGCTTAAAGTGAAAGGTACTTTTTGGTGTGCGATGATATGTGGTTCCAACAATCTTGGTATTTTGAGTTACAAAATGTCCATACATAGCACTCTTTCCCTTGGCGTATTCACTTGTTAAGGTAACTTATTATTTTTATGGTTTCTTGGTGTCCTCTTAGGGTGGTGGCCTCATGTATAAGGTCTTCAAGTGTCTCACCCTAGAATTGATGGACTCAATCTTGGCTACCAATGCGTGGTTGTCTTAACTCCAACATTCTTTCACTCGAAAGACATTTTCCTTTTTGGATCTGCCTTGGAGGGAGTGGTGAAGGGAAACTTCAACATCCCAAAGTCTGTCCAAATGCCAATATAGTTAGAAATGGTGAAGGAAAGAATGCATGCTCGAGTTCATAGAGGCACTATAGGAAGAGGGGGATCATGGACTAGGAAACTTTAGCATATTCTAAGATATGATCATGGCTTTTCTTGAGACATCCCCTAACACACAGAAAGCTCCACTCATAATGATGAAGCTAAGGAGATTCGTGGAAACTTGGTAAGTAGTGGCTTTGACACCTTAGAAGCACATGTCATGCCTCAAGTATATATGCACACTATATTAGGCCTCCTACACTAGATTGTTTTGTAGGAAATGAGAGAAACTAAGGTGGAACTCTTAGCAAGAATGGATAGGCAGGAAGAAAGGGTCTCAACCCTAACCAAGAAGCATGATTTGTGCCTATCAAAACTCCAGAAACTAGCCCAAGAGAAAAAGGAAGATGTTGAGGTAAAAGAAGATCCTGAAAAGCAACTAAATGACCCTCAAAATCCATATTTAGGGCCATAAAACATGCAGAATTACATCACTTGATGACCTTTATCATGCCACGCTCCATAGCGCTGAGTTTTCTCCACAAAATGAGGGGACACACTAAATGTGATTCCATCCTTATAACAACAACAAGGTGTTCCAAAAAGCACACACAACTTCGGGACATCATGCTCCATAGTGTTGGGCTTTATCCACAATATGAGACGGGACACACTAAATCTGATGACCTCCTTATAACAAGGTATTCCAATATATCAACATATTATATATATATTATATATATATATATATATATATAATATAATTAATTATATATATATAATAAAATTAATTTCAACGATGCACAAACATATATAGGTTCTTAAGAAAACTCTTCACCATAGATGAGGGGATGGATAAGTTGGTCACCAGTTGTAAATGAATAATGGAGAAGCGAAAAAGTAGCACTGGTATGACCAAATTTGTACATTGAGCACTTTGAAATTGGAATCTGGCCTATTCAATAACTTTTCGTTTAGTATTTATATTCTGATTACAGAGGGGCAGATCACTGAGATCAATTTTCTTTCTTTAATATTTATATTCTTCACTACTATTTTTTATTATGGCAAATAATGTAGTAAGACCCATTATAGTTATTGTACATTAAATATGTCGAATCATATTTTACTTTAATAAGTGGCTGACATCATGATATTAATAATAAATTATTTATTAAATATGGCTCGACAAAATTAACATAGAAACACTCAAACATCATCAAGGATTTGACATCTATATATATTAGAGTTAGTGCTAGATAAGAAGGTGAGAAATATCCAACAAAGGAAACTCAATTATATTTGTGGATATGTTAAAGTGAACAATGTAACAATTCACCTCCAACGATCAAATACTGATATTTCTTTTTGACATGGTTTGAGCATGACCCATAATTTATTTACATCATTTCATGTTTTAACTTAAGTTTATTGAGTTGGTGAATGTAAAATATATTATTAGTCCCTGCCCTTCCGGGCTGGCAGGGACTATAGGAATCGGTTTGTGAAGCTAGCATTATTTTGGCACGATAACCAACAAACATTATATAACTTAAAACAAAGTTCGCTGAAATGACACAAGAACCAACACGATATTTTATATTTTCTTATTCTTTTAACCAATGAATGAATTTTTCATCTTATTTGGCCTCAAAACGAGGTAAACGGGAAGGTATACGGGCTCAAAAGTTAGGACAAGTACAAGTGATTAGAACATTTGACAGTTTCATGAACTCAGTTTCATGAACTAATGCTATGTTTGCATTAGCATTAATCCCCTAACATTTAATGTTAACTATACTTATGGCGTATAATATGTCAAACCATGGCTGCTGCCCTGCCTGTCAAATAATCCTTGCCGTGTCAAAGTTGCCCTACTGTGTCAAACAATCCTTGCGCTGTCGTGTCAACATTGTAATTTGCATGAGCAATGTTACTATCAAAGTAAGGAAGGAGGATGGTATAACTAGCAGCCCTTATGATACCTGTGTGTGTTGAATATGAGCCATGATACCTGTGTGTGTTGAATATGAGCCATAACCACGAGGCTCTATGCAAAAGCCGAAGTAGAGGAATCTGCTGCTACTGGAGTTGCACCTGCCATCATATTTCAATGCATACATATTTCAATCATGTCGTGTGTTCTTTAAGCTCTATCAATAAAAACTGGTGTGTCTCTCTCGTTCAACCGAACTGTTTTACTTTCAGTTTCAGTTTTATCAGTCAAATCAATGCATACATATTTCAATCATGCTGTGTGTTCTTTAAGCTCTATCAATAAAAACTCTAACTCAAAGCATACCAAGTTATTTTCTCTGTGCCTGCCAATAGGCAAAATGATTACCTGAGGTTTTGATGCAGGAGTAGACAGTAGCTTTAAGAACTTGTGCAACGCTCCAAACGCTCCAGATCGGTGAGATTGGGATTCTTTAAATTGTCCATGGAATCTGAAATGTTGTCCTGATTTCTTTCGTCGGTCAGTTGGATATTGCTGAAATTCCCGTCCGAATCTGGAAGAATCTGGTAGTCTTTTAGCTTTATATATTTTAAAAAAGGCAGGTAACAAAATTCTTCTGGTATTCCAAAAATACATATGAGAAAAGAAAGAAATTCTTACCAGGAATGCATCAGATGTTGTCCGCACTGATACGATTCTTTTGGGCACGGCCGACATCTGTTCGCTGGACCAATTGCTCAGCACCTTGAACTTCTTG
The DNA here is from genome assembly GCA_000404065.3 of Pinus taeda. Classification (NCBI taxonomy): domain Eukaryota; kingdom Viridiplantae; phylum Streptophyta; class Pinopsida; order Pinales; family Pinaceae; genus Pinus; species Pinus taeda. Next base: position 27,510 of record APFE030453898.1, on the reverse strand, counting down.
TTTGGTGCCTCATCGTCATCTACCACTCATTAGTAACGTAAATGCAAATGCATTGGTTCTGAAATCCCCTCTTCCTTCCTTCCAACAACAAGCCAGTCATCATTTCCCTCGCTTGTTGATCATCATCCTGTATACTTGAAAGACAGATAGTTGTGCTACCAATTACCCCCAGTGAACACACTGGAATGTACTACTGTGATGGGTGAATAAGACCCCCTTGAGTGCTTGCCTCCCTCCCTGCTGCTTTGTTAGTATTAAAAATTGTACAGATGGTAGGGAATTTGTTGTTATGCTAGTAGAAGAGCGAATGGAAAAATTGCTCTACTGTTACCTAAAATGCATTTGATGAATTTTTTAAGATCTATCAAGAACCATGCACAGACAAAACCATTCATGAAAAGAACTTGAGGACTATAAACTAGGCTACACCCTTGATTATGCTACACTGAGCCATGAGGGGTAGAACGAAGCCTGTCCTGCTACCTGCCCTCCCTGCCCTGTTCTCGCTCCGTCTTGTGCACTGACGAGGAAATAGTTAAAGCCGAGAGACTTACAATCCGAGGACTAACCAAATAAAAGTCAACTCGGGATCTGGTCAATATTTACTTCTGGAGAATTTGGTAAAGTGTGCTACAAACCGAGTCACTATCCTACTTTCCCAATCCAGCTATCTGGAACCTTGCAGTGAAAGAGGAGTATGGCAATCAGTCAGTATGAGCGAGGCCATTTCTGGTTGTTGTGGGCTGTGAGTTCCAACCCCTCCTCTTAATCGATGGTAGACACAAAGAACAATCACGGAAGGAGTGCATGTAGATACACCTGCAAATTGAAGAAGCTAGAGGATTCCCTTAAGTCCAGAAACCCTAAGTGATAAACTCCAGCGGACTAGCTAGGATTCACTCTCGAAAATTTAGGCAACCAAATTAGGCCATTCAACCTCGTAGGAAAATTAATTCGCCACAGCTGTCTGTCCGGCACAATATGTAGCATTCAGACAACCTCGTGTAATCACGCGCCACTCTCGCATTTCTAAGTTTTCGCTTCCCAGTGCCCCCTCCCCCAATGTTGTCAATCTCGGTTTGCCTCCACCAGAGAAGCTTATCCACAGCGTGCAATCCATGAGCGACTCAACATCAGATAACACCAACACTCGTTTGCTCCTATAACTACTGTTTGTTGCTCACACGGTAACCTAAGTTACCTTGCAATTCAAACATTTAATTAGACCCCCTTGAGTGCTACGACTCTGAAAAAACCCAAATCAATACTTAAAATACAAATTGAAAATACATAAATTTTATGATTCTTGAATTACTCACAGGCCACGCTTTGTCGCTCGCAGTGGAAAGTGTCAAAAAGATAATTCACAGCCTCAAATCCTTCATTCTTGTTATATTCCAGATGACATGTGTTCTGAACTCGGGCTAACCTGCAATCCTACATTCCTCTGCAACACAAAATAATCGCCACAGAAGAGCAAGAAACCCTACAAAAGATCCCAGCGCAAGCTAGGGTTGCAGTGAGCCATGCCTGGTTCGATTTTCAAATGAGACAGAAGAGGCGGACTCAGATGTTCAACGAATTTGGTTCCTGGGTTTCAGGTTTAGCTATGATGCCTGCGACACGTGTACACATGGCTTGCATGCGATGCACGTGGTATGGTTAGCTAGTTACGTCTTTGTTTTCACTTTATCATTGTCATAGCCCCGTAGGTGTACTTATGGGTACTTACATTAATATAAAGGCTTGAAACTTGGATGTTGTTGTAATCCACATCTTAATAATATGAAATTAAATTTACACCCAAACTTAAAATGAGCCGTCTCAAACTTAAATTAAGGGCCAAACCTGGTATCCATACAAATACTTCCGGAAGATCATTTGGTGGTTCCTCATCTTTTTTAATATCCTGTTATTACCTGAGTTTGTAATTATTGAATATCTTGGTTGGAAACGATTTGGATTACTAAGGGTCCACTTCGGGATCCCATCTACATCTCGGGCAACCACCTCTGCATTACCCTGTCCAGTTGTCGTCCCGTAGTTTTTTGATCCCAGTAGCTATCCCTGCTGCTATCTCTGAGACCTAGACTATGATAGCTTTATTTCCCTCTCGAACAAGAGGAGAAACATTTTCCCCTGCTACCGCACAACGCAAGGACTATGTTTTTCAGTGGACATCGTGACCGATTTTTCCACGAATAAGTACAGCCTTAACCTATCCTGGAATCATATCAAGGTGCCATCCTGAGATAGGAGAGGGAATCCGCTCTGATGCTGCTTTTCCCATTACCAGCTAGGGCTTTAGGTTATCGGGGCGCCACACTGAAGTTAGCCTCTCACATGCCTTGATTGAAACCATAATAAGGGTCAAAGTTGATCTAGAGTAGGGTAGCCAGTACTAAGGATTTTGTAGTCATTCTATGCGAAGATTTCTGTTACCATTGACCAATGCTCTTTAGGCGATTTCCAACCTTCAAGATTCAATTAAAGAGTTCTAGTCAATATCATCAGTGGGTCTTTGGAATAGACGTTTTCTTGTATATAATAACACGATCGATTCTACTTGATTTCTTTCTTTTGCCCGTTACATGCTATGTCCTTGGGTTTCCCACTGTAAATCCTTCATGGTCGGATCACCATCAGGTTCAAAGCAACATTGAATATGATTGCACTGGTTTTGTCCCGCCTCTCGGAAAAGATTGCCTGCCTATTCAACTGGCTGGCTTTTGAACTGTTGCTTTATCCATTGCCTATGCCTTCGCTACCTATACTGATTCTTGTTCGGGTGGTGCTTCTTCCCCATGTGGATCTGAATCTAGATATGGAACTTGAAAGAAAGGATGCTTTCACTCGATCAACAAAAGGATCAACTATCTCTCCCGCCTCTCATGCTGATAGTGGGCCAATGAATGAGGTAAGCTGCACCTGTCACTATATATGCTACTTTTTCTTCCAATACCTTTGCCTCTGTCTCTATTTATTATGCTGTTGGTATATTCAGGCGGAACTGAAACGCCCCTCGATCTGCATCTTGATCTGCCACTGATGGTAATGAAACTACGGGTGAGACTGAAGGATCTAAAGCTAGGGACTTCGCTACTGAAACTGCCAGCTATGGAACTGCAAGGAATGCCACCTACGCTCTTTCCCAGGTGAAACTTGAATAAAAACCATGCATAGGATCTACTACTACTATGCTGATAGCTATGTGGCTCTCAAACCACGGAATACAGGGGAGGCAAAGATGGCTTGTCCTTCAAGCTCGCAAGCTTAATATTCTGCTTGTATGAAAACCATGCACAGTATCTGCTACTACTATGCTGATAGCTATGTGGCTCTCAAACCACGGAATACAGGGGAGGCAAAGATGGCTTCCTAGCTGCTGGTGGCTGGACCAGCTAGGCAGGGACTAGCTTCCATGCAGCCTATCTTGTTATTATTATTGAGTTGGTGAATGTAAAATATATTATTATTATTATCGGTTTGAGTAGGACACATAATTTATTTAGGGCATTTTATGTTTTAACTTAAGTTTAATGAGTTGGTGAATATAAAAGGTATTATTATTATTATTTTGAGATTTAAAAGTATTTACTGAGTAGGGGATTGTAAAAGATATTATTATTATTATTATTATTTTAGGATTTAAAAGTGGTTTATCTAGTTGGTGAATGTAAAAGATATTGTTATTTTTTCATTTTAAAATCTAAAGGTGTTTATTTATAATAATTTTATTTTTTAAAATTTAAGAGCATTTATTTATAATGGAATTTTTGTTTTAGTTCTTTTGTTTATAATTAAAGAAAAGATCAATTTTATTTTATTTTGATATCAAAAACTTTTTTATTGAAAATTGGTGAAGGGCATGTGATTTATGTAATAAAATAAATAAAGAGAAGATAATGAATTATCAGTATCTAATTACAAGTTGTATGCCTGGATTAGGTCATATCATAGTCATAAATCCTAATTCAATGTTATATGTGCATTGTGCAATTATAACGAAAAATATTTGTACATCTATATGTTGATTTAGACTAATCTCTTTTATGATATTAGGTTATGAAGACTTTGTGAAATTGTTATCAGATGGCTTAAAAATAGCAAAGGGAATAGGCTATTGAGATGAAAGACATTTGCATAATATTAATATCAAAATTGGTTGTGACATTGTAAATGTTATTACTGTTATTAATTGAGTGATTTCATTCCCTTGACATCCCGTGTGGGGTAAGTCCCCTTCTAAAATATTTTACTTGTAATTATGTAACTATAAAATTTAAGATGGCTAAGAGACATACACATATTCTATTGGTTCAAGAGGCAGATTGCTTCAGGAGTTGGTTGTTTTAAATATCAGTCATAGGCTGACTAAGTGGATTTAATGGGATGGCTGCATTTAGTGGGTTTAAGTTATAAACAATTCACTACACACAAGCATAAAAGAGGGGAACATGAAAAAGGGGAGGGTGATAGGCTTCTAGTGAGAAAGATGATTATTGAGAGGGAATGAAATTATATGAGGACTTAGAGAATTCAAGGAGAAAAGAAGCTCCTATGATAGCCCAACTTAGAAACTCACGAGGCTTGTTAATTTATAATCCCAAAGTAAGCTCTAATAATAGCCCAGCTGAGAAACCCATGAGGCTTGCTCACTGATAATGACACAACACAACTCTGATAATAACCCATCTAAAAGACCCATGAGGCTTGCTAACTGAAAATAACGGAATAGTTGTTGCACCTTACACGACTGATAAATCCACTGGAGACTATGTTGGTTGATAACTTCTGAGAGGTGGAGGCACCCAGGGTTAGTGGAATGATAACACCTAATGGTATTTCCATGCATTTGGGTTGAGAAAAGAGGTGTAAGTTTCACTGAAAAGCTACTAGAGAAATGCACTCTTATTCCATTAGAGGTAATGTAGATGATAAACCCTCCATGTTATTACTATACATCTCTCTCTCCACATCTTAATTGAGAGCCTTTGTGTTCGAGTCCATAGACATGTTGGGATGTTATATTATAAGTCCCTCTGGATAAAAGAAAATGTTACCTCCTTGATGTGAAATCATTGAATAGATAATGGGAGAAGGAAGTGTGGCCTTGAAACACCCTGTTTTAGCTGAGGATATTGGTTTAATCCCCTGATTGGATGATGGTAGTATGTGAGAAAAGTGATTCACTTTTTTTATTTAATCTTGATAGCTGGTGGGTGGAGGTGAGGTAACCTTAAGACACCTTATTTTTGTTGATATTGGTTTAAAAATCCTTTGGAACCACTCTACATCAAGAGCTGGAACCTGGCTCATGGGTGACAATTGCAAGAAAAGCTTGGCTACAACTTATTTATGGTTGGGTGGAGAGTTGAAGTCCCAATCTCAATTGTTGAATGCATTTTAATAAGATAATTGTACTAAAGCCTTTATGCATTAGTTGTTATGCATATGTTTAATGTGTTCAATTTAATGTCTATGATGATATTGGTTCACTGTGCTAATTTAATGCTTTTGATATAATCAGGAATGTGAAATCCTATACAATGTTAAACTTATGTGCTACGGATGAGCGATGGTTCGTTATTGTTAGACTGATGTATCCTTATTTACTTATATTTCAGGTGTGATTATTATATGTTCTCACAAACCTATTAATTTCCTAGATTAATGGCCAAGGATGTGAATCTGACATGAAAATGTAATGCAAGTGTTTTGAATATCTTTATAGGAATACACTTATTCATGTATTCATTATGGGCTAAAAAGTTGGCTTAAAATTCTATGTGTGTAGAGATGGGAATATCTATGGTAATTAAAAGAAGGTTTATGTTGTAAATGAATTAACTATCCGACCCTAATTCTAAAACCTGTAAGCTCAAGAGAGATATCAATGTTTATATATATATATATATATAAACACACACACACACACATTTGTATGGCCAATTTAGGCTAATAAACACTCAAAATATCAAGAAGGATAGCCCTGGATAGATGCACTTATACCTTGGTATATCTATATAACATGCATTGGAGGCCTTAGCGAAGGCCCTTATACGTGCAATAATAGATACTATGTGTAGGGATGGAATTCTTAAGTCTGAAGCATAGTAATTTTGAAGGAAATGGCTTAACCCTCTTTGATCATGTGACTAGGTGTAGTGATCAAGTGCTTAAAAAAGGATAAATTTTGGCCTTCGAAGACCTCAAGACTTAAAGTTGTCCACATGTCCTCGAACTTTTACCCCAAAGAATTCATTGAGAGCCCCAAGGGAAACTCCCAAGATTTTATTCCCATGGTGACTTAGCATAGTGGGTCCAATTGGATGCCCACATCACAAAGTGACAAATGGAAAAACTTGAATTCCTTTACGACGTTGTTACATCAAACAATCCCTCTTGTGGACAAGAGAGATCTCCCTAGATCCTAAATGGGAGCTAGAAATAAGCAAGACAATTGAACTGAATCTTTCGCTAAGTTGAACTTGTTCAAATTATAAGAGCTATAACTAATGGATGAGCCTCTTACCTATTTCACGAAATGCCTGATGAAGATCCCTTGTTGTGACTTAATGAATTTCTTTAGTGCTTGATAAGACCTGCAAACATAGACCATAAAAGGATCAAAAGCACATGTGATATAATAATCCAAACAGCTTAGCCTAATGATCAAGGAAATTAGGGATTGAATTTTCCTTAATAAACATTATAAACAATTGTAAACCATTCATCATTCCAATAAGACAAATCAATGGGAGAAAGTGTTCATTTGTATTAATAAATGATTAATAGGAGACTTACAACCTTCACCTTGATGCCATAAGGTCCCTCCCAAGTGCCTTCAATCTCCTCCTTAGATGACAATCTTCCAATCTCAAACCAACAACATAAGTTTGTCTTCTCTAAGTTCTGACCTCCCCAATCCCTCTACCCTCTAGTCATTTTATAGGACAAGAGGGGAAAGTTTTAGATCCATAAGAGGAGGATGAGACTCCTTCATTGAGAGATTATGCTACCATGAGAAAAGGGATGGAGATGCATCTTCTGAGGGTTATAATTTGAGAATTCATCACCTGTAAGCTTTTAGTTGGGAAATATTCAACCATGTTTCTAGAATGTACTTTTATTTTTACTTTCTAGAATTCACCTGCGTGGGTTTATAATGGCCGACAGAGTGCATCTCTATGTTGTTCTTAATGTTATCGCCAAAATAGGACCCTGATAGGCTGCTAAACAGACTACCTTGGTGTAACTATTTCAAACCAATCTTTTAGTTGAGGCTTAGCCTCCTCAGCTTGAGAGGGATTTCTCAAAGGTTAATGATATTGATTAATGATAATATAGATGGCTAACTCTATCTTGGTTTTGTGTGTTTGTAGGTTGAAAAGATGAAGGCTTGCTACCATTGGGCTATGGAGTCAACAAGTCAATAAATTCAGTGGCAAAGTTTCTTGACATGAAAGCTGAGGAAAATGGGGTTTTCAAACAAAGATAATTCACTCAATAACATAGGTCAAAAGAGTCACTGCATTACTAAAGTAAGTCAGAGAATAGGGTTATGAATTTTGAGTAATAGTAATGAAATCTACTACTGATGGCTCAAAGGTGGTTTACTCACAAGATTCTAAAAAAACACAGTCATCTCATTACTAAAGGAAGTCAGAGCATAAGATTATGAATTCTGAGTAATAGTAATGAGATCTACTACTCAACACAATCATTCCATTACTAAAAGAAAATAGAGCACATGGTTGTGAATTTTGAATAATATCAATGTAATCTAGTGCTGGTGGTTCAAATATAAAACATAGTCATCTTATTGTTAAAGGAAGTCAGAGCATTAGATTATGAATTCTGAGTATTAACAATAATATCTACTGCAAGTAATTAAAATAACATATATATCAAGAAAGGATTAACCCCATGAGAACTCAAATCTGTTCAGGAAAACCTCTCTGCATTACTGATTATAGTTCATAGCATAAAGGAGCAGCTGGGCCAAAAAGTCTTCAACCTCCCTCTCATTCAACCTCTTGCTTCATATATAGCATTTAAAATATGGATTCCCTCATCTCTCATCAAGAGAATTCAAATTTTCTATGCGTGACACCTATTCTAACCATAAAACAAACTATTAAATACAAATGATAGCTAACTAGCAATCCTAGAGTCCTAATACAATTAGGAGTACAACTCCTTGTTATGACTAAACCACCTTCACTAAACATTGAATGCATTATTTGACAGCTGCAACCTCATGAGGTCGAACTTGATGAAGCATCCCACGTTGTCACCTTACTGCTGATGATAAACCCTAGAAATTAGGGAACATGTTTCCCTGTTTTTAGGTTTAGGATCCTTGAAAGTTGGCACGTGGGACAAATCCTTTATCTTCTCATCCATGAAATATTTTACGAAAATGAAGGAGGTTTTGTAGTCCATGCTGTCTAAAACAAAAACCTCTCTTTGTTTTTTAAAACACTTCTCCAGCTATCCAGAATCTGTCTTTCCAAAACATGTGTAAAACAGGAAAAATATGTTCTCTGAAATTTGGGTTTCAAAGAAAGCTTAGTATCTCCCAAATTATAACACTTATGAAGAAAGTGAGATAGGTTATCGTATCTAGAGAGTTTATGAAGATAAACCTCCTTCCAAATTCCAAAAAATCTTTTCTTGTGACCCGAAGCTGATCTTGAAAACGATTTCTAAAACCAGAAGATAAAGCTTGACTTTCAAGAGTTTTGTAGTGCAATTTTAACCATAAATTTCTCCCACCTCATAACGAATTTGAAGAAACTGAAATACATTTTTGTATTTCAGTATTTTAGGAAGAAAATCCTCTTTCAGTTTTCAAAATTGAGTTCTCAGCTACTCAGGAACCCTCCTGGAAGTTGACTAGTAAAAGCAGAAAACAGAGTATTTTATGCTGAAATAGGCTTTTTCAGGGGTTTTGTAGCGCGCTACGAAAAATCCTAGTTCAGTGATTTCGTAGCGCAGAACAGGTTTTTTACATTGTTTGCACTACGAAAACATGGATTCGTAGCTAATTTCAAAATTTCTTCAAAATGATGTGAGATATGACTTCTAAACACATGGTAAGGCTTCTAGGACATGGAATGAGGCTATCAAACTTTATTTGGAAAAGAGATATGACCTTAAAATACTTCTAACCCTATGACCTAACCCTTAAATTGTGAAATGACCTAGAGACCCTTTAACACCATGACTAGAAGAAGGGTTTGTAAATGAGAATGACACTATTGAGACTCTAATCCTATAAGACTATGACTAGAAACAAGGCAAACTTTCCAAAGTTTAGAAACACGAATTTTAGGGTGATAACACTCAGAGTCAATTTCAGTGCACATGCTAGAAACTGTAGATAAAACAATGCATGTGAAACTTAACAAGGTGTGGCAACTATTTTTATCAAATTTCTCATGCACTTCAACATATTTTCGGTTGTCGTACTTCTTAGGGAGTTGGTTCAAACATGTTCACGGATGGTAAAAATATCCATAAACTGATCAAGTGTCATGGAGACAAATTGACATGTAATAGATTTCCCCCTAAAGTATGAAGTCTATAAAAACAAGTTTAAAATTTTGAATCACTTTATCATTCTAAGGATCGGATTAGAGGCAATGGTCAGAAACTTGCAAGGAACATTCAAGGAACATAATGAAAATAAATATCAAAAATCATCTTTGAGGTAGGGCATTCCCATACTCAGAGTAAAGAGAACTTAATGAAAAAGCATGGAAAAAATAATATCATACAGATGGTAGACACAACGTGGATGCAACCATTTGTCCATATAATCATGAATATAAAATTTCCTTGCAACCTGGATTGATGAAACTAGATCCAGGGTCTTGATCTCCATCTCTCGATCCACTATACAATTCTAACGATGTGAGTGAATGTCTCCAAATCGAACATGGAAGAAACCACTTGATTACCGGTCAATGACGTGAACCATTAACAAGTGCGAGAGAAACCTCCACTAATGACAATG
>APFE030453898.1:2951-14384 GCA_000404065.3 Pinus taeda | reverse complement strand
GAACTACCTACCCAGCCTACTTGCCTAGCATTTTTTCTTCTTTTGTTTGGGGGTGCACTTAGACTTGCAAACCCGTCCTTCATTTTTCTTTTGATGCTTTCCTATCTACATACTACCCTTATTTATTCCGGAGCCCAAATTAAGCTTTTGGGCTCTTCTGTTTCTCTACCTATCTAAGGATCTGCCAAGATTAAACTGTTTGGACAGATCTACAATCTCTATATTCTAAAACATGAAATTTAAACCTAGGGAGACCAAGATTAAACTGTTTGGACCTCCCTTTAACTAAAAGTAGCGATACCAGGATAACTTTACAAAATTTGAAAGCAATTGAATGAACTTGAAGTAGCCTTCTTCATTTGGATACTGTTTGAGCAAATATGGAGCATTGCGGCAAGAAAAGTACGACATATTTGGCCTGTGAAATGTCAATCATGAAAAATGAATACCTGCTACAGCAGGAGCTAACAGTGGCTCCACTCGGGGATGGCTTCTCTTTGTGAGAAGTCAAGAACAGCAGGCCAGAACGCCTTGATTTTTAGTTTCTTGCTATCCTCTACAAAATTTATTTTCTCCGGCCACTTTATTCCTTCTACCTACCTACCCTAACCAGCTACTGCTTTGTCGTTAGGTAAAATCAAATAACCAGTGCAGCCATTTAAGCAACTGTGAAACGAGATAAACTTGCTGACTGATCGTTTCTAAATGCAAAAGCATCATCTGAGAATATGCTTTTACAACCAAAATTGTGGCCTCCATCACTTGCCGCTGAAGCTTATGGTCTTCACTGAGAAAACATGTTAACAAAATTTTGTTAAGCCAAAGTTCCATGTAATCTGCAATTGGATCGATGAACTTACCCTGTGAGAGAACTTCTTCTGCTTCTTCTGAATCTTCAATAGAATCGTGCAGAGTTTGTGAATCAGCAGGTAGCGGCATCTTCTCCTGAGTTGAGGACGGGAGACTTCGGCATGATTTAGGATCCTTCGGGTCGAGAGGAGCAACTGCATCTTCGGTAATGAGCCTAGCAGATGATCCTTTTGTCTTTCCCTTGGAACCCAGATCACACAGAATCCGCAGGTCCTCAGGCAACAGTGTTCCCTCCTGAATAGGGGCATGGAGGCTTTGGCATGATTTCGGGTTCTTTGGTTTGGAAGGATCAGCTACATCTTCGGTAATGACCCTAGCCGATGATCCTTCTGTGTTTCCCTTGGAACCCAGATCATATTCAAACTGTAATTCAGGAGACAACACTATTTCCTTGTGAACTGGAGGAGGCAGATTTTGGTAAAACTCTTGAGGGTTGCGGAAATCATAAGACTGAATTTGAGCTCCCAAGAGTTCAATTTCATTCTCATATTTTTCCACAACAAACTTAAGGAACAGTTTATTCCGGCCGCCTGGTATTTTGGACAATACCGCTCTGAAAAATTCGTCATTAAGCTCAAAATCTGATAAACTCTCTCTGCATTTTTCTAAAGCTTCTTCTATCGGAAGTTCCTCCCAAGATTCGGTTATTCTCTCTTGTTGTTAATACATGGGGTACTTGGCTACAACATTTGGTTCGTTCCTCAGTGGAGCCTTTGATTGAAATTGAAGTGGAGTCGCCAGGTGGATGTCTAGACTCTGAAGTGCCTGATCTCTGTCCACCATCAAAGATCAGAACTCAGCGTGACAAGCTTTGAAGAACAGGAGCACTTCCTCCAGTGGGGTTTAAAGATGAACAGAGTGCTTGAATCCCCAATGGAGTGCGCAGATACAGGTCGACCGAGGCTTTTACAAGTCGGTTTCTTCCTCTATAGAGCTGTAGAGTGGTTGCATTGATTTATCTGAGGAGGTCCCCAGCGGAGTTGCCATTATGTTATCACTCAGGTTGTCCCTAGGATCCTAATAGGGATACAGCCGAGGTAACCACAAACCAATCTTCTGATTGCAGTTTCTAGCCCACCTGCAATCGGAGAGGGCTCTCTCCTTTTAATTCAACCTTAGTTGATGATTTTAGGCTAGCTTTATGACTTCAAGGGAGTGTTGATTGTGATTGGAAAGAAGGTAGGATTCTCGAACAAAGAGGCACAGTAAGGTGTGATAAGTTTCAAACCATTGGGCATGGAGTCACAGATTGAGGCATGCGAGCGTTTTCTTGGTCACAAGGGGATATAGAGCGGGATAGCCACACAGGATACAATACTCGGTTTGTTGAAAGTACGGAATGAACATCAGGGATGAAAGGCAAAGGAGAATCATTTCATCATGCTGACAAAGGGGAGAAGTGGATGAGTGGGATCCTAGAGTAGTTAAGAATTCCTAAGACATGCACTCATATATGGAAGAAACAGTGTAAACCAGATCATTTAAGAATACAAGATCATAACTGTTTCTGAAGAAAACATTGAAAAACACAAAAATTGAACTTAAGGTGTATTGAAACAAATCTTAAGCTATTCTTTTTTCCTGCGATTTAGAAAGGCGGAAAGGTGATAAAAAACATAAAATAAAAACAGGGAAGAAGAACACTTATTGGATCATGTAGAAGCACAGGAATTCCGTGATCACCCTTGGCCAAGAGAAAACATCAAGTTGTTTCGCAATCCATGCTTTCAGCAATCTTTGATTATGGAAAATTATGATAGTTACTGTGCGAGTCTATGCTCAGAGAAAATGCTGGAAAGAAGACTGACCAACAACTACTACCAACCAACCAACCCCTCACAACATTGCTTAGGGTGGTATTTATAAACAAGATATCGGAAAGACATCATTACAAATGACCTTGATAGGTCTGCTTAGAACTCTTCAAAATCTAAATGTTGCTGTAATTAAATGCAAGTAAATCTTTTTGGCTGCGCTGGGGGTAGCTGGATTGAAACAGGTGACGAGGTGGCCCTTGGGGACCAGATGTGGTGCTGCTGGAGTGAATGTGCTTCGGGGCTGCAGTTCAGCTTTGGTGTGAATTGAATGTGCAATAATTATGATTTGAGAGCTTCAAGTGGTTTCGCTTTTCTTCTATGAATTTGCTGGAAGATATTCAATTTTCTCTTGCTTCGGGCCGCTGCTCAAGATATTCTCTGATACACTTTGCCGCTACATTGATGGTTTCCGCCGTCGACTGATACTCTTTGACACGCTTGATGCCTGCTGATTTGATCTGATACACTTTAAACTCTGTGACATATCTGCTACTTTCTTCAAACCGGATCCTTTGGCACGATTGGGCAATTTTTGGGCTCTTTTGGCGGGCAGTGGGCTCGGCAATCAGAGGATTCCTTGAAGATTCCTTGAAATGGCCTATTTCCCGTAGCGATGCGCGAATAGCGCTTCGCGCATCGGAAACTGCGTCCGTTTCTTGATCTGGAGCTCCGAAGTGCGATTTTTCTCCCTGCGCGAAGCTTTTTTGGCTTTTCTGGCTGCTAACGTAAGCATGGTGTCGGCTGTATGGTGGATGACGTCAGCTGTGGGTCCCTGGTACAGCGCGACGTGGTGAGATATTGGATGGACTGTGGTGAAGAGATTCCGATGCGATATTGCGATATCGCATCGGCGGGGAAAGAGGGGGATCATTGGGTTGGACATTTGGCGCTTGCGACTGCCGATATGCGATATCGCGATATTGCATTGGCAGAGACGGAGAGGTGAATGGATTGGACACTCGGCGTTTGTGATCACCGATCACCGATATCGCAATATCACATTGGCGGGGGACGGATGGGCAATGTTTTGCATGAATATGAGAGTGCGAGGTTGCGACGCGAAAACAGTTTTGAGGAGAAAAGGTTAGTAAGTGGGTGTGAAGGGCTTTTGAGGTTTCGGAAGGGGTCCGATTACCTCAGGTGAATTTTATACTTTGGAAGGAGTCCATAGTATCTGGGAGGTGGTTTTGGAGGTCGGGGTTCTTGCTTAGTTTCTGATAAACTGAACAATTCCTGGGAGTTGCTATGGTTATTTTTCAACTAGGGGGAGGGATATTACATAGGGGGGATTTTACTTAATATTAATAAGGGGACAGGAAGAATAGGGAGCTAAATAATAATGTTAGTGGTTAATATGGAGATGTTAAGAAAGCGCTAAGTTCGGGAGAGCTTAGGCTGTTACAAGGGGGTAGGACCATACTTCGGGAGAAGATATGGAACAACTTTGAGTAAAGAAGATCTTTACTCAAGCCAGTGTTTATGGAGATGATGAAATTAAGAGGTGTCAAGCAGATCTTGACCTCTTTTGGGGATGTTAGTTAATGATTGGGGAAAACAGAGAAGGGGAGTCAGTTACACCTCATTCGAGCCTTTTTGCTTACAAATCTTTGCTGATTATGTTCTGCATGATATGATACCTCAAAACCTGGAACTGGTCAGCAATTCTACAACCTCAGAACTACCTACCCAGCCTACTTGCCTAGGATTTTTTCTTCTTTTGTTTAGGGGTGCACTTAGACTTGCAAACCCGTCCTTCATTTTTCTTTTGATGCTTTCCTATCTACATACTACCCTTATTTCTTCCGGAGCCCAGATTAAGCTGTTGGGCTCTTCTGTTTCTCTACCTATCTAAGGATCTGCCAAGATTAAACTGTTTGGACAGATCTACAATCTCTATATTCTAAAACATGAAATTTAAACCTAGGGAGACCAAGATTAAATTGTTTGGACCTCCCTTTAACTAAAAGTAGCGATACCGGGATAACTTTACAAAATTTGAAGGCAATTGAATGAACTTGAAGTAGCCTTCTTCATTTGGAGACTGTTTGAGAAAATATGGAGCATTGCGGCAAGCAAAGTACAACATATTTGGCCTGTGAAATGCCAATCATGAAAAATGAATACCTGCTGCAGCAGGAGCTAACATATGACATAGTTTTTTATTGGTTGGGCCAACAAATTTATTAAATCAAGGACTTTCTATATGCTGGGATGGATTATAGAGATGATCTTGATATCCCACTTCCAATCGAAAGTCAGTGGGGTGATCTAGGTAAGAATTTCTCATTTGACATGTTTTAAAATTTTTATGTGTTTTTTGTCTTCAAAGGCTAATTATCTGAAATGCATGTGTAGATGTGGGTCCAACCCGACCAACCGGGCTGAGATGATATGATAGATGACATGTGTAGAGCTTTAACTAGGATCTCCCACACCTCTAATTATCCTACATTAATAAATCAATCCGGGAACGTTTTGTTATTGCAAAGAGTAACTCAATCCGAGGCTATTCTTCTGAGTAATGCTTAGTAGTATAGCGTTCAGAAAATAAAAAAGTAAACAGATGCTAAAATATAACTAAATTATTCCAAAAGATAGAATCACACAAGACAGTTGATCAGTTAAGGGTATGGAAGCGATAACCCATCCCTCTAGAAACTGATAGAAAGGAAATTAGAGCATGGACCATAGGTCTGGGAGCTAGGCAGCGTCTGCTGAGACTCACTACAACCTTGGACCTTCTCTCACACGAAAACAACAAAGGAAAGTAAATAGAATGGCAGAAGGTAAAATGGAACAGCAAAAAGGAAATAGAACAACAGTAAATGGAACAGTAGTAAATGGAACAACAGTAAATGGAACAACTGTAAATGGAACAACAATCAAAAGAACTAAATCTCGCGAGTCAAAACCAACGTATTCACACTCTGATATAACATTCTTTTCCCTTCAAGCAAACTGGATGGAATATACTTTATGGAACACCACTCATTGACGAATTATGGAACAACAATAATCAACCATATATGCACGCCTCGCATTAATATAGTAATATGAGAATGAAGGATAATATAACTATGTTTCTAAACAGAGTAACATTACTTTCAAGTTCCAATAGTTGTTATTTCACATGGATCCAATGACAGTAACATTCACACCAACGCTCTGTAACATAAATAGTCGGTTTAAGACTAAAAACACGCAATTCAACTCTGAAGAGATCCAATTATACAGTGCAGAGTCATTACACGGAAAAACCATTAATGTATTGATCATAACAGAGCATAGCATAGCATATGAAAGATGTATCAGATTATCGAGTAATAAAGATAAGAAAACCATGCATAAATCACAATATAATGATACAAAAGAAAGTGTCCTTCGGAGCCGGGCCCTTAGCTGCCAATGGTACACCGCCTTAGGTTACTCCAGACACAAAGATGAAATAAACGCCAAGTCTTTTATATTAACGCATCAACAAATGTACAAGAAACCAGGTCTTAGTGAGACTCGACGATCAAAGTTTTGTCTGAAACTGAAAATTACAAAAGCAGTAGTCCCTTTGCTCAACGACGTTGTTCCTCTATATAAGAGTAACGACAAAGATATCTAGGTAACAAAGATAAGTAAAACAACGATCCCTCAGGATCGAAGATCCTGAGGGATTCGCCAATCTATTAATCCTTTACTTTTCTTTCTCGCTTTCGCCGAATTGGTATCCCTCCTTCCTTTCCTGGGTTATTCAACTCTGATTTGCTCGATCTTGTTCGCATCCGGTTCCCTTCTGGAGGGACAACAGTTATTCTTCCTCTGTTTTTCGCTTTTGGATGACAACTCCTTGCTTCCACCTCTCCCTGTATAGAAAAACAACAATTATTAATGATTGAGCTTCCCATGTTAATTATTGCACATTTTAATAAAATCCTTTATCTCTTTGAATTCACAATGCAGAAAAGGTTACAAATATTACTGAAAAGCCACTAAATTGTTTGTCAAAAGCATACCTTTCAAGTGCTCCACACACCCCCCTGCTTACCCTGTTTCATGCCCTCATGAAAACATTATAGTTGACATGCAAGGCGGTAAGAGAATAGGCCGGAGAGGGAATCTCGTGAGGAGGCCGACAACCGTGATGAGCAACTAGATTATCAAAGAACTGATTTATTTGATCTGTAGGCATTTCATACAGGGCCTGATATCCAGGTGCAGGGTGCCAAATAATTGGACTATGAAATCGATACCCCAACCAGGATGGCCCTGCTTGCAGAATACATTCCCCATAAAGGTTCAATCGGCTGGCAGCTAGTTCAAAATTCTCGTATTTGAATGGTTCCCTGAGCTGGATGTTTGGGCTAGAGGTCCGGTATTGGAATTTTGCAGCATCGATGGCAAGGTCTTTAATAGTCAGAAAATATTCCAGACTATGTTGGATCAAGTCTTCATGCATGGGTCCTAATATCGCGATGACACCTGGGGTCCTCATAAGGCTCCTATGCTCTCTCCATAGCGTCACTGGGTCTCTAGGCTCGGCTCGCACCCATAAGTCTAGGCTATTCTCCTGTCTTTGAAAGGTGTTATAAGCTCTGAGCCATTTCAGCTGATTAACCCCAAATGAGATGAAGGCTTGGAATTGTATATCGCCAACAAAAGGGCTAGGATTTAAATCAGTTTCCTGGTCTAGCATGAGGTTGTGCAAGTAAAATTCGCACAATAATCTTTGAACCTTAATTCCATAATGCTTGCAACAATCTATAAAATCATTAATAGTATTGATGTGGATAGGGGCACCTGCCCTAACGGCTTTTATTTTCAATCGCAAATATCGTTCAAGCAAAAATAAAGCATAATTTTTAGCAGGGGCCTTACAGGTCAAAATGTCATTATACAAGGAACACACAGTGTCCATCTGCTTAATAACACTATCTAATCGACGAGTTACCTTGGCAACCTTTTCTTGCTCCTTTTGCCATCCTTTGAAGGCCTGGCTCTCGGACTGACTAATATCTCGAAGTTGTTGTTGTAGTTCTTCGTATTTAACCTGGGGGACTGTTCTCTCAGCTGTTCAAATTCTTGCTGAGCGTGCTTCATCATTTTGTGCAAGGTCCTTGTTTTTGGATCCTTTTTCCATAGAGCCGTAGAGGCTAGGAATTTTACCAGGACCTTTTTGTTATGCTGCTTAGAGTTTAGAACCCGAATTACCCCTGAGGGTGGTGCTTCTGTTTGGGTCTCCTTGCTCTCTTTTTCTTTCTTAACATGAATAAAAGGTTGTTGTGGTCCCCCTGTCGTCGGAGCCTCTTGCTGTTCCTCTACCTCAATTGGAATGTCCATCCGTTCTTCAGGGTCAGATGGAACAACAGTCTGTCCCTAAACGTCATTTGGAACAACATTCTGTTCTTCAATGTCATTTGGAACAACAATCTGTTCTTCAATGTCATTTGGAATAGCAGTCTCTTCTTCGGCAATAGGTCTCCTAATGGGGTTTCGACCAACAGAACAGCTATAGGTCTGTCGTCTTCTTGTCCTCCGGGATTTTGCTACAGTGGCCCTCTTTCTTTTCCTTGCGGTCCTTTGTATCCTCAAGTTGGCTTTCAGAATTCGAATTTGGTGTCGGAGCTTGGCTGTAGTGCCCAAAAACCTCTGTTGTTTCCTCCTTAATTTCTTAATTTCTATCGCTTCGACAGAGGGTTTTTGACTAGCCCTTAAATCTGCTCCTTCCCCGTTTTGAATTTCTTCTGGTGTCTTGGGAACAGATTGTTCTTGATTGGGGTCTCCTATTTCATCATCATAAACGGGCAGGTTTTCTTCTCTTGCCTTTTCTACATGCGCTTTCTCAGGTATGTCTTCCTCCGAGGGTCTGTCAGGGATGCCTGCTATGCTGGAAGGTTGGTCATACTCCCCCATATTGGCTAGGACTGCTGCCAATTCCTCTTCACCCACAGGGTCCTGCAGCGGGATGCCCCCTGGCTGTACTACTTCCTCTTCTTGATTGACCTGCTCGGTGGCTACCTTGGAGTGTTCAGCTTCTGTTTCTGTCCCAGAGTGCTCGTCCCCTTCCTCAATTCCTCCTCCAGGCTGCTCAGCCTCGGCCCCTGATTGCTCAGCATTTTCTTCTGAGGGTCCTCCTTCTGGTTCTGGAGGTTCGTCCGTAATCTCGATTGGCTGGGTAGTGGTTCCCTGGATCTTTTCCAGCCTTCCTCGTATCCGGGCCAGCCGGGCTGATTTCCTTGGTCTCTTAGGTTGTTCGGGTGTACCAGCAACGTGTTTCTTTGCTGCCAATTCTCTGGGTTCCTCTGGTCATTCTGGTGTATTAGAGGATTGTTTTCGTTTTGGAGCACATGTCTTTCCGCTGCCAATTCCCTGCGTTTCTCTGATCGTTCCGGCGTGCTGGAGCAATGTTTAGGTTTTGGGGGTTGTGCAGCCAATCCCCCCTCGACCATTGCGATGAGTTCCTCCCAGCTGCTCTGTTGTTGAGTGAGACTGTGGCTCACTATCAATTGAATCAGTCGATGGTGGCTAATGACTGCTTCTATGTGCTGTGCCTTTTTCAAGCTTCGGGCCGCATCATGTAATAACGAATTTAAGAGTGCAGGGGGATTTACAGAACATTTTCCTTTCAAAACAGCTAAGAGTTTCAGATGACGTGGTCTTACCACGTCTTTCCTCCCTTCGCAAGTGATGTAGTTTTGCACTATCCTTGCTAACTCGGTCTAGGGTTCCCCTAACGTTGCCGACATAACTCCCTTCCCTTTGACTGTCAAGCTTTGGCCTTTATCCTGGAAAATCTCCATAACCTTTTGTAGTCTTTCTTTCTTCAGTGTCCATACGGGTCCGGCAGCTGGTAGTCCCGAGACTTCTGTGATGATATCATCCGTGATCGCTATCCGTTTTTCTCTTACTATGGAGTAGTTCTACTGCAAATTTTGCAGGAATTCCAATGCCACTGCTTCATTCGATTCTTGTAGGTGACTGAAATAATTCAGCCACCCTGCGTTTTCCAGGATCTCGCGGGCAGCAGCGAAGACTGTCAACTCCTGAGTTTCACTTCGTACTGTCTTTTCCCCCATGATTCCACTCAGAATTCTTAATGGAACAACAACTTCCTGTGCTGTTTGAGACGCAGAGAGGGTGATCGTCGCCAAATTTTGGAAAAGAACACAGAGCATGCAACAAAAAAAGGATCGTGGACGGCAATTTCCGTAAAATAGAATTATCATACCGTTAAACCATGCCATACCTTCGTACATTATCTTGCCCGAATGGTGTGCAGACATGGTAATCCATGGAGTAATGAGGCCCCCCCCCCCCCCCCCCCCGCGATCTGATAGGATGTCCCCAACCGTCAAATAGAGGAGCAACAGCCATTCAGAAGTCAAGTCATAAAGAAACAACATATGAAATTATGCCATGTTTTAGAAAAAAAACGAAATACCGAAATCGAGGCAAAAAGGTAGATCGCGTTTTACATAAGAGCCTGTGTGATATAATGAGAGGCCGGGGGATGGGACGTATGTCAAGCGTACGAAATCTCCAGTGGTCATTGTCAGTTCCGTTTCCATGATTGGTGGTAATGAGTATTCATGCGATATATACATTGGGGCATGAAATATGATCTATTCAAAGGATATAAGAGACGAAAAAGTATTGATATCATACCTGTTGGTGTAACCATTACGACTTCAATGCCATTAACAGAGCTCTGCTGCCAACAGGTGTTCATAACCTTGGCAGAGTTGTTTATTTGACCCTCTGGAACCATGATCCTTTGTGTGTATTCTGAAGAGTGCTTTGTCAAAATGTAGGCCATTATGCTGGCTTGTTAACCAGATAGCCATAATGCCATTCACAAGGTAGATGCGAAATGTGGACAGGCCGGCTCGTGATGAGACCCCCTGTTCCAAGGTTTGTTTATTTAGTATACCTTTGGACCATATCCCTGGTGTGGTGGCCGTAATGGGAATGCCACTTCGCTTCCATCCTTATGATCATGGTAGGCTGGCTCTCAATGAGACCCCCTATCCTGCATTTGACAATTGATAATTCATATTTTCTTTTTCATTTTGTAGAGCACCTTTTTTTATTTATTTACACATAAGGGTGGTTCCGCACTCCTTAAGAGCGGGGAACGGTGGAAGAAGTCTTATCATCCCAACAGACAGATATAAATCCTCTGCTCTTACTCCTAGGTAATAATAAAAAAAAAGATTTTTAGGGAAATCGTCATGATAAGGATCACCAACCCGAGCGCCGGTAATAAGACAATGGCAACGAAGATGAAAAGTAAGTGTCCCTCCTCTTGTCCTCTTATCAATACTAGGCTTTATAAAGATAGCGATTTATGATCTGCTGACTTCGGTATATCATGATTTATGTTCATTGCATAAGTCCATAGTTGTATCTTAAAGACTGAGGAGAACATGGGCGCAAAGCATCCTCAATAAGAACCAAAACATGCCGATGGTGTTCCTCAGAGAAGAATCCATGCAAACAAATACGTGGGATGCCGTTTCTTTGAAAGGAACAACAGAAAATCGCGGATGTTGTTCCTTTTGAAAAAGGAACAGTAGAAACACTCCAGTGCTGTTCCTTTTTTGAAAAGGAACTGCAGAAACACTCAAATGTTGTTCCTTTTGAAAAGGAACAGCAGAAACACTCAAATGTTGTTCCTTTTGAAAAGGAACAACAAAAACACACAAGTGCTGTTCCTTTTGAAAAGGAACAGCAAAATCACACAAGTGCTGTTCCTTTT
>APFE030453896.1:284996-320814 GCA_000404065.3 Pinus taeda | reverse complement strand
GCTCTCTAAGTATGTTGCTCTTCCTTCCATCCTCATACATTTCTCTCACCATATCCATCATGGTGGACAAGTCTTGCTTCATGTCTTCATCAAAGACTCTTGTGAAGAAAGAAGAATTTGAGGACTCACTTGTAGAAGTTGTCATTATCTGAATGAACAAAAGAACTTCAAACAAGATAAACAAAGAGCTTATTCAAGCAACCTTTTGCAACAAACCTCTTGTGCTTCAAGGATTGCCTTGAGGTCCTTTGGGATAAGAAGAATGCCTTTAGCCCTTCTTCCTTTTTGTCCTCTCCTAGACTGAGCTATCAATAGCTCTCCCTTCAAATCTACAAACTCAAACAATAGTCAAACTGCAAACAAGCATACAATCAACCTCTGACTATTTAAACACCTTTTAGACAAGCAATCTTTGCTCTGTCAATCAAGCATTCTGATCTGATACCACTCGCTCTGGTATAACCAGTTCTGATATAACATTCTTTGAAGGAGGGTTTAATCAAACTTGGCTTTAATACTACCTAATCTGAAAATGGGGCACTAAATGCTTCTTTTCAACTTACAAGAACCTCTCCCACTTCCAAAGCTTAAATATTCCCAAATATTATGATCAACCAATTGCGGAATTAAAAAGTGCTTGAAAATAGGCGTATGCTTTTGTTTGCCTTTAACTGTTAAGTGCTTTAAATTCATTTTCTTATGCTGATATTTATATACATATGAAAGTAAATAATGCAGCAAATAAACAAACACACATAACAATAATATTAATATGGAGTTCACCCAAAACCCTTGGGCTACATCTCCTTGAGCTCTAGTCAACTCGACTAGGCTCTCTGGGATTATGGCATAAGTTCTTTTACAAGCTCCACGCTCAACTCCATTGGATTACACAGAAACAATGGGCTTAGAAAACCATCTTATCCCTGGCTCTAAAGCTCTCAGGCTTTCTGGCTCTAGCTCTGGCTCTCGGCTTTGGCTCTTGGCTCTGGCTCTTGGCTCTAGCTCTTGGTTTTGGCTCTGGCTCTTTCTCTCGGCTCTAGCTCTTGGCTTTTGGCTCTAGCTCTTGGCTCTCAACTCTGGCTCTCAGCTCTGGCTCTCAACTCTCGGCTCTGGCTCTTAGCTCTCGGCTCTGGCTCTCGGCTCTCGGCTCTGGCTCTTGGCTCTCCGCTTTCATGAGCTTCTCTCGACCTCTACGTGCCTCTATAGTTCACTCTACTTCCAAGCGACTCTCGACAACCTTCGAGTGACCTTCAGTAGTTGTGCTCTCTAGTTCACTCGACCTCCAAGTGACTCCAAAACTCTCTGCACTCTCTCCGACATCTTCTACAATTGTGTGCTCTGTGCATTTGTAACACATCAGTTACAATCCTCCATCATGGAAAACCTGACTGTTCACCACAAGAATCCATTTAAAGGGAAAGGAATCATTGGCATGGGGAAACCCAATCATTTTGCCTTCCTCTAGCTGTGACATCCAAATAACGAAAATACACAGGAAAATGCCTCATGGAGCATTTAATCGGACTTCAAATATTATTGAATCACCTCTATAAACCCATCGGGTCTAGCCCTTATTGATATATCGCTATTGCAAGTCGCATGGTGCATGTAACAGCCCTTTGTATCAAGGATCTGCCGATCACCCCGATCGAATCCTGACCATTGATCTGCGTACCCGATCCAACATTCCACGCGCAATCGCACATCGGCCCATTACTTTATCACATGTCGCAATGGCCCGGGGATATTCCCTTTGGTTATGTCGATCGCTGATCCACCGATCACCGATATCACACCTTGCGTATCGCATTGGTGGGGTCTATGCCTCTACTCCTCTGATCATCGATCTCCCTGATCGCCGATTCAATCGCATATTTCTCTGCCTAGGTTCCCAATATCGGGTGCAGCCTACCTCTGACCCGATATATCGGAGATCGTTGATCGGGGTTCCTTCCACCCTTGCATTAAGTCCTTCCCTTGGCGTTTTCCGATGTGATTTATTCAATGAGCCTTTTAGGTCATTTTCATAAGAATTTGCCTCCTTTTTCAAAGGACAAAGGCAATCTTCTTTCTGCGATAACTTCATCATCCAAAGTCCATTTTAGCCCATTCAAGTTGCAGTAGATTCAAAATGAGAAGATCTATGCAATGGGACTATTTCCAAGAGTATCCCTGGACTTTAATTTTCCTCTATGAGGAACACTTTAGACTTAGAAGTCTATCTTAGATCCATTTTGGATCACCCCACCTCCACCAACTCTGCAGTTTAGCATGGTGAGCATGATCAAGCTACCCGTATTCAGAGGAGTAGGAAATGAGGATTCAGATCAATTCTAGTTCATGGTAAGAGCAGTGTGGGAAGCACAAGGGGTAATAGATGACAACATTAAGAATATCACATTGGTGAGCATGCTACAGGATCGCACGTTAACATGGTATATCAAGCACTCTAATGATCACCCAAATGCAGGAATATCGGAGATCCAAAATGCACTAAATAGAGAATTTAGCCAGCTGAAATCAGAGACCCAATCGATCATTGGATTCAAAGAAATCGCAATGCTTCCAGCTGAGAACCCCTGGGATCTGGATCAAAGGCTGAAAAGTATGATCTGCGAGGCTAATATGACGCTAACGGATGTGCAGCACCACGCATGGTTTGTGGCGTCTTTGAAACCAAACCTAAGGACGACACTGTCACAGCAAAAGCTTTCAACCCATGCAGAAGTGTTGGAAATGGCGATGAGGTTGCATGAAACACTGAAATAGGATCCAGGGCTGGGAGTCCAACGAACCCACGCACCGCTACAAAATCTATGCTTGGAGATGCAGCGTTTGAAGTAGGATAGGGCACCACAACCAGAGGTATGTGAAGAAGTGTGGTGCATAAAATGCAAAGGCCAGGGCCATGACGAAGACCACTATCCAGTATTCGTGAACTACTTGGTAGGAGGGGGACCAATGCCGTTGAGACCAGAGGCACATGCAGGGCCGGGTATGACCCCCGTGTTATGGTGCACGATTTGTTAGATAAGAGGAAAACACATGACGGACAATTGTCATCTGTTGTAGAAGTATACACAGACTTCACAATAGCTATTTTGTAATTTCTATAGGCCGGTGGGCTACAGTGAGCGTACTTGTTGCAGCTATGAGTTGATGATGGAGTGGACCCTAGCCTACAGAATGCAGATAGAAACATGAGGCTTCGACCTAGCTGTGAGGATGGCACGGGCTGGATTTTAGGGCCGAGGTGAAGGACGAGGAGGAATGGGACCAGGAAGGGGCCATGGATAGTTAATCTATTACAATTGTGGAGGACCAGGGTACTACGCTCGCGATTGTACCAACCCAATGAGAATATCTTGTTTGTACTATGCTCAGTTTGATCATGAAATGGTATATTGTCCTATGTTGATCGCACAGATGCACGAGAAAGGGGTACTTAAGCCTACTCTGACTCAAAATATCCAAATGATGAGATCTAAACCATGCAAAGAAGACCCAAATGTGAATATGGTGCTCAGAAGTGGTGCGACCATAGGGGAAGATAAGGGGAAGCAACTCGAGGAAGATACATGGGTTCGCAAGGCTCCTACAAAGGAACCTGAGTTTGACTTGGAACGTGTAAAGGAGACGTTTATGGAAGCTAAGAAGAGCTTCGCGGAGGCCTCTACTTCAGGTAGTAAGGATCAACCAGAGCCAGGAATGGATCCTTCTATAGTTACTACCTTTTTAGAGACATGCATGAAGCTACTGCGTGATAATAAGGCATTCAAAGGACTACAGGAGTTAATCACCAGGTGCGCAGGGTTAGGGGAGCCACGCATAGTCTAGAAATTGGGAAAGCATGCATTGCACACTAGGAGGGAAATGAGATTAACGGTGCAGATTGGCGAATATGAAATGGATCAGGTAATCCTAGACCTGGGTTCAGATGCAAATGTGTTACCAAAGTAGACATGGGAACACATGAGCCGGCCCGCGTTATAGTGGTCCCCTATTCAATTGCGAATGGAAAACCAACAGAAGATTTTTCCCATGGGAAGGTTGCAAGGGGTAACAGTTGATATCGAAGGCATGAGCACGTAGATGAACTTTGAAGTAATAGAGATTGTTGATGACAGCAATCCTTATCCCGCATTGCTAGGAATAGACTGGGCCACTGATATGAATGGAGTCATCAACCTAAAGAAGTAGAAGATGATATTCAAGAAAAAGTCCCTACGCGTAGTAGTTCTGCTAGATCCAACCAAAGGAGCACACTACACTGAACGTGTGCATGACAATGACAATGATGATGAGCTAGATTGCATTTACTAGATAACGACACAAGACCAGGATCCAGTGAACCCGACTACAGATGGGAGAATCTCGTGGGAACACGACAGTTCCTATACTTCGGATTTAGATGAAGAAGTATAATGCTGGCAGAACCAGTTGCATGAACTAACAATGCCGAATTGCAACATGATGATTAGATCACTGCGGTGCATGACGATAGAAGCAAGGGAACTACCAACATATGATGGGGTAACAACGGTGGAGGAATTCTTAGAAAAATTTGAAAGTGCAGTACCGGAATAGTAGCAGTACGGTGCGCTGGAATGGGTGTTGCATGTGAAACCCGCACGATGGTGGAGTACACATCAGAAGACTATTGGAATCTGGCACAAATGTAGAAAATGGATGCGCTTACAATTTGGAAGTCCCCAGCATCGAATGAGAGCTGGGTAGCCAAGACGAAGCAATTTGCACTCCCACTTGTGTCGTTGGGTGTAGACATGTGTTGTGCAAGCACATCCTAGAATAAGGATCAAAAATTAGAACCCGACACGGTAGCATGGAAAGTGACACACAACACAAATTTTTCACATCGGAGCATTCACAAAGCTATGTAGAATCATGAACAGAGTTTACCAGGAAAAACAAACTGATTGGGACCTGCACCTGCTAGCGGTTTGATGGGCCTATGGGGCCATGCATAAGAACCTGAGCGTGGGAATGATTCCGAAGGTAACAAGCAGAGTCAAGGTCATAGCTTTGGGAAAGAATCCTCATGCAAGAACTCCCATAATTGGGATAGCAAGTGAGGACCAGCGCAAAGAGATTATGTAGCCGCATGAAGATGAACTTATGTAGATTTAGGAAAACATTTGGCGAGGGAACTTGAAACTTCACGAGCTTGAAGAAGCTTGAGTACAACTGAAGCAGAAAAGCATGGTAATAGATGCGGAAATCAGAAAGCTGGAGACTGAAATCACGCAAACATGTCACGTCAATGGAAGGGCAAGACAATATATGGGCAACCATACCACTGCATTAGAAGATTGTTGCCAAGAATTTCTAGCTCTGCTACCATGGCTGAAACCGCACCTTATCAAACAATGTAACCAGGGGCATGCACCATATAAGGAAGAATGCAAGGCATTGATTAGCGCAAGGTAACTAAGGAAGGCCCGTAGACTAGGTTGAAAGGTGACTTGAAGCCTCGCACCACTAGTGCGACCACCTTACTATCTGTAGGAAGTAGAGTCTCAGCACTCCCAACAGTTGAAAGGGAGCGAGGGACTATAAACAAGTCTGTAGGAGAGCTGCGTATGAAGGAGGTTATGCACAGGGTCAGTATGTCACATGGGTCGTGGTCGTGCATAAGGGGTTGCACTGCTACACGAGTAGGCTAGAAGGTGACTGTTGGTGTCACTGTTCATGACAAGAGGTCCAATTTAAGGCAGAAAGGAGTAGGAAACAGGCAATTAAGATAGGAATTAAGAGCTAGATTCAGGAAAATCTACCGCCAAGAAGGTATTAATGACTCAGAAGTGGAGGAATGGTCGAATTCAAATTCAAACAATAATATAAAATCCCTTGGGCTAGCCTCGAGGTAACACTTGGTTGTTTAATATTTGAGCCAGTCCAGAGCATTGAGCACCAAGCACTCTTGCCACCCTTGAGTACATGACCGAATGGATCTGGTGTAAACACAATCATGGCTATGAGAACTAGAGTGTGATTTGTGGAAGTTACCCTAGGGCCCTGTATGATCCAAGAGGAGCCTGGAGAGGACGCAGCTGCACCAGAGGTTCCAAAGTCACCCCACACACCGTGAACATAGAAAGACAAGCAGATAATGGGGCCAGTCCAGGTATCACCATGGAACCCATAGTTTAGTAAACAATCAATGGCAGAGAATGGCAAAGACATCACCTTTGAAACAAAGGAGAAGCAGGAAGATTTGCAAGCCCTAATCGCCCAAATTGAAGCACATGATGATGAGGTGGAGAATGTCTCCCAAGTGCCTTCAATGATAAAGTTACCCCCCTACATCCCCCCGTGGAAGGGGAAATACAAGATACCAAAGGATCTGGAGGCCACGAAGAGTGCGCTCTAAACCCTGCTCCTTCTTGATGAAATAAGGTTTGAAGGTCCGTTGTTGGGATGGGTACCTAATATGAAGTTCGAGGACTGGGACGTCGTGCATGGTGAGAAGTTCCCACAGTTGGCCGCAAAGAAATTACTAACGCATAAATGGCTACGTGGTGTAGAGAAGGTTAGGCTACTCCATCTACGAAGGATACCCCACTACCACCATGCACTCGTCACAATTTTTGTCATCCAGTTGCTGCTATGCCTAGTACATGATGGATATCTTTGGCTGGAGGAGCCGATTCCCATCATGGCCAATTTAATTCACTAGATTTCTCAGTTTCCCATCAAAGGAAACGACCCCACAGCCATAGCAGGAAAGAGCATCAACTTGGCCCTCGTAGAAGCTATGAAGGCCAAATATAAGTTGGAGAAGAGGAATGGAGGGTACGTAATCACAAGAATCAAGGAACAAGAGGTCCACGTAGCCACCTAGCTGTTGGCAAGTAAGCTAATGAGGAAATGTTGGGTCGATGAAGTGCTAACCTATATAATTGTGTTGGCAGAGGGGGTCCAGTTTAACTGGGCACAGTTCCTCTATGATGAGTTTTTGACAAACTTTAGAGAGGCCCAGGAGCAGGGTAAGACATTCCACTATGTGTGGTTGCTCTTATCCATCCTGTTGGTTGCAGGAGAGCTGCCAGAAGACAGCCAGTTTCCTCTAGTTGAGGTGACCTACCCGAAGCCGTGAGGTACACCTCACTGTGGGCAATGAAAGACGTGACGAGGATTCATGAGATAAAGGTGTTTTGGGTGTTCATAGAGGCAAGCATATGAACATGGATCAACTGCAAGCCATGCTTGTCCCCTATAGTATATCATAGCTTGCAAAGCGCTGCAGAGTTCAAGGTGGATATGCATAACTTGTATATCTAGGTGTGCAAGGATCCAACCTGAACATGGGTGAAGATTCCATTCATTGCAACGGACGATGCAATGTTTGATGTGATGGCGTCATGGTCTCCAGAGTGGCATGTTATGTACTTAGCGGAACTGGAGAAGATCGCAACATAGAAACGAAAGAAGGACACCAATCTGCGCCTCGCGTAGCTGGCGGAGAGAAAGCGCCAGGAACAAGAAGTAGCCACACAGCAGAAGACAGCTGAGGCAGTAGTGACAATTCAAATGGTAGAGACCACAACTGTACCCACCAAAGAGACCGAGGAAGGGCAGGAAATGTCCATGGAGCAGGACATACAGGGGGAGGCTGAGACAGAGGAATGCATGGACCTAGCTCCAAAATTGATCCAACTCAAGAGGTTGTGTGTCCATGAGAATCCAGCCTCGCAGAAAAAGACAAAGGCATCAAAGACCTCCACGGACCCAATCCAGCTCACGGAGGGAGACCTTCTTAACACTGGTGAAACAGTTCCTGATGTCACTAATGACGCTCTTCAAGAATTAATGACGGAGCAGACAACTGTGTTGGGGGCACTTAGAGCATAGTTGCAAGTATTACAGATGCGACCCCTAGGAATGATGGCACCACACATTGCGGCAGGTACATCCAAAGCTGAGTTGATGTTGCGCGCCTACATCATGAACACTGTGGTGTTACCTAAAGGCGCAGTCTTAGTCGCAGCCGAGGAAGACAGGGTCACGGAAAGTCAAATGAAGGGTTGGGGGTTGAATTTGGCCACCCTTCCCAGAGAAATCCTATACCAACTACAGGATGGGGTAACTGTTGAGCCTCGCGGTAGGGAGGGCCGCGCCCTCCAAGTCTTGAGCGAGTAGAAGTTAAATTTAGAAAAGCTCAGCCTACAGCACAAAAGCCTAGTCGCACAAACCCAGGGATTGGAACAGGTTGTGGAGGAGGCCTGTAGCAGCATACCAGAGTTGGTCTTGCCAACGGTACTCCTAACAGCAAAAAAGATTCACCAACTAGCGACTGGAGTCTGCAAGGCCTAGGAGGAGGCCGTGAAGGTTTAGTTGGAGCTAAACTTGCAGATCGTTGAGGTGCAACTGAAGGCATAGCCATCTACACCCCCGGATGTCAGGGAGCAGTGGCACTACGCCATTCATTTGGGGTTGGAAGTGATAGAGCACGCTGTACAAGACTGTATGGAATTATTAGATCAGTCCCTCTTCACGCTCACCTCACTACAAGAAGATCCAACCATACAACACCTGGAGACAGAAGCATGGTAGTTATAGTAGGCATATGACAATATCAGGGGGACCGCACAGATGGTTGCTCTTACTCAGCGACTGGCCAATATGAAGGCCACCCAGGCTCTAAAGGAACAGGTGGACGCCGTGTGCTAGAAAGAAGCAATTCTTAAAGCGCGCATCCAACCTTGGCTCGAGGAAGCATTCATTGTCACCGCCACGATCGAGGGAAAGCTGGCCCAGATCTAAGGTACATATGCACTAATGCAAGAAGGTGCCCCTGACAATGATGCATCGGAGATTCGCGCACAACTCATACAATGGACAGCGGAAGAATGTGTTGCAGACATAAGTAAAGCACGAAAGTTGCTGGAAGAACTTTGAGCGAAGATCAACGTATGAGCCGAGTAACTCGAGACGAGTCACAATGATTGTGTTGGGGGCTTATCGGGTAGTGGATCCCCCCATACCATTTTTTGGGGCTTAAAGCCTGAGTTTTGGTCAATGTAATGTAAAGACCCCGCAAAATGCGAGGGTGGAGCGCGAGAGTCTAGGGTTGTCTACCCTAAAATAATGTAATTTAATATAGAATGTGTCGACCTACCCATGGTCTGTGAACCATGGGATTGTATAAATAGAGCAAGGTTCTAGGCGTAAAAGGGGTCAAAGTCTTAGTCTGAGCTTGGAGAAATAATATGGGTTTTTGAATGAGGAATTAGCTCCGAGTCTGTAAGTCCAAGTCTTGGGTTGTAGTAGTAGGAGGAGGCATTGTAGCTGAGTGTGCAGAGGCCTGGTAGAGTCCGCATCTATGTGCACAGAGCCTTGCAACTGAGTGCAAAAGGCAGAGTTGGGATTCTATCTGGACAGAGGATTAATAAAAGATAAGTTGATTCTAAAATACTGTGTGTTTATGCTTCTATGATATTTATTCATCTCTTTACAGTTTATGATTACACGCATTGGTCATAAATGTTGAATGATTAATAAATATATTGGGCCCAAATAATTAAGTTAAGATCTATAATAAATGCATAGTAAGGATAAAGGATCTAGACAGCACCTCTTCGCGCCATTTACAGAGCTACGCGAAAGCAGTTGCACAAGTTCACAAACCAATCCTGTGCGCTTGCACTACTCTGTGCAACGTCTGTCCTTCGCGACTTGTGCAACTACTTCCGCATAGCTTTGTAAAGAGTGCGAAGAGGTGTTGTCTAGATCCTTTATCCTTACTGTGCTTTTATTATAAATCTTAACTTAAATATGTGGGCCCAATATCTTTATTAATCATTCAACATTTATGACCAGTGCGTGCAATCATAAACTGTAAAGAGATGCATAAATATCATAGAAGCATAAACACACAGTATTTCAGAATCAACTTATCTTTTATTAATCCTCTGTCCAGGTACAATCCCAACTCTGCCCTCCGCACTTAGCCGTAGGGGTCCGCGCACATAGCTGTGGACTCTACCAGGCCTCTGCACACTTAGCTGCAAAGCCTCCTCCTACTACTACAACCTAGGACTTGGACTTATAGACTGAGGGCTAATTCTTCATTCAAAAACCCATATTACTTCTCCAAACTCAGACTAAGACTTCGACCCATTTTACACTTAGAGCCTCGCTCTATTTATACAATCCCATGATTTGCAGACCATGGGTAGGCGGACACATTCTATATTAAATTACATTATTTTAGGGCAAACAACCGTAGACTCTCGTGCTCCGCCGGTGCATTTTGCAGGGTATTTACATTACATTGACCAAAACTCAGGCTTTAAGCCCCAAAACATGTTATGGGGGGATCCGCTGCCCAACAGGGAGCTAGTAGGCCTAGTAAAAATAAGAAAATAAAAAAACTGAAAAGGATAAATAATTATTTTCTCTAGTTATCTCTCTCTGATGAATGCATGTGCTCTCCAACCTATAAAAGTAACAAGAACAAGTTAGCACCATAAGAAAAAACTGATCACAAATCTAGTCAAGGGAATTCAAACTTAAGCTTTCACCTCCTTTGCCCGGATGCTCCAATGGGACCAAGGCAACATCAATCCATCAACCTCATCAATTTACAACATTCATCCATAATTCTCAAGCCTTTCCCATTAATTTTCCTTGTCGTCGTAAAGCGCTACAGGAAAGTTCTATTTTACTACAAGATTTCCGAAGTACAAAGGGAAGAAATGGTTTTGACCATATCTAAAAAATATGCATATTTTTTCCAAGTTATTTAATGGGAATATGCATAAGTATGATGGTAACATGCTCAATAGATTTCAACAAATTCTAGCGCATACTTTTTCGAGAAATTGGCCTTAATAACCTAGAATCATTTTCCATTTTTATCACGATTTGTGCATCCTTTGGCCAAGATATTTTATTGGAAGATGCATAAGGATGATGGAAACATGGTGAAAAAACTCAGGTCAATCCAATCTACCATTTGAGAGATACGAGTTAAACAAGGTTGATAAAGGATTAACATAAAGTGCTACAAGATTATCCAAATTTTCTATATGATTATGATCGACATAGAAAGAAGGGTTAGATTTCATTTTTTATGGGGAGAATGAAGGGATAGCTTCACCACACCTCCGTCATATTCCATCAACATCATTTTGCCATTTTTTCTTCCAAAACTACACCTATATTCATAGAAAGACCCTATTTTCACCCCTTCTTCACAAGTCTTCACCCCCCTCAGAGTCTCAAATCCCCATCCATAGGTTTACCATGAATTATCCAAGTAACTAAATAGAGTTCATGAGGCAATATGAGGTCTTGGAAGGGACTATGTGACTACTACAGGAAGGAGACCAATCTTGTAGCAGTCTGCATAGATCCAACAAAGCCATAGGAAAAGGACTGTTGTAGCTATAGAATGAAGATTTTGCCACCCTGAAGCATCAATCAGCCATAATTGATATTTAAGGAAGTCATACCATCCCTGTGAGGCATATATAAGTTCACCACTCCACTCCAGCAATAGAAGATTGAACACTAGAAAACAACATGTATGAAATAAATATTTCATTAGCCAAATACATCATCATATTGTTTTGTTCAAATAAGGGTCCATGCACAAGAAGGAGTGTGGAAGATTGAACCTTCAAAGTGCAGTTGATCATCCATTGGTTCAGTAGTAGCATACATGTGCCATTAACTATGCCATGGTAGTAAATTTTCAACAAACATTCAATATTGAAATTGTGCAATTAACTATGCCATGGTAGTAGTGTTAATACAAAGGAGGAAACTAATTTGTTACGAATTTGAAACCTTCACTAGTGCAGTAAGAAAATATCATACTTATGACAAGGAATTGTATGCTTTGGCTTAGAGTGTGAAGAAGTGGAAACACTATTTGATGGGTAAAGACACAATCATCAATACAATTCATCAACCTTTGCAACATCTCCAATCACATACCAAGTTATAGTAGTCACATCACTTTTGGTGGATGGGATTCCTAAAAAATTTCCATTTGGTAATTAGGTATAAGAAAGGTGCATAAAACAAAGTTTTCTATATGTTATCAAGACCTTCTTCTAATTTATCCATTGTTTTACAACATAGTTCATCAACTCATGAATGTTACATTTAACATTATGCAAGAGATGCATATTTTAAGATTGTATATGAAACAATAACCCATGGTAATGAAGTGGAAGAATTAGATTACCATGTACATGAAAAGTTGTTATATCATCTTGTTAAATTGTGTATTCCATAAGGCAAAAGAGTGCATGTTACTAGGAAAGCACAATTCTATTTTTATTGGTCTCAAATGTATGAAACAATGTTGAAATATGTAAAATAACATGTTGTGTTTTCCACTAGTAAACCAAGTAACATAAAATTGGGCTTGTACTTGCCATTTCCTGTACCTTCTTGTCGATGGAAAAATGTGTCTATGGAATTTGTAGGGGGTTTTCCTGTGTCTAGGAAATGTCATGATTATTTTTATGTCATAGTTGATACATTTAGAAAAATGTGCATCTTGGTGCCATGTAAGAAATAAATGATAGGAGAAAATATTTCACATTTGTTCTTCCATCATGTTTGGATTCATTTTGGTTTTCCCACATCCATTATATCTGATTGAGACTCTTCCTTTCTTACATAATTTTGGTTAATTTTTTGGGGATTAGTGTAATCCATGTTTTCAAAGACCACTACTTTTCATCCAAAGATTGACGGGAAAACAAAAGGGGTCAAGAAGATAGTGGTACATTTACACTATGGATATTGTAAGCAAGCACCCTAAGGTTTTGGGTGAATAATTGTAATATGTACAACATGCCTATTACCATCCCTTACATTATTCTACATAGAGGCCTCCTTTCGAGACACATTTTGAGTATTTTACTAAGTCTCCTTTGGAATTCACTCTTGGGAAATATTGGATGATGGACACAATAATGCAAAAAAAGCCAAGAAGTTCATTCAAAAAATCTAATTGGTTTATCAAATTGTATAAGAATAAATGGAAAATAACCAAGCCAAGTATAAGACTACGCATGGAAAGCATTATTTTTATCATTACTTCCAAGTTTGCAATCAATTTTGGATATGCATTAACAAATAATTCCTTAAAGGTGAAGGAAAAAAGCTCATCCCAATCAACTATGCTTCATTTAAACTTTTGTAAGAGATTGGTGACAATGTAATCAAGTGATAATTGCATCCATGTATGCGAATGTATTCCATAATTAATGTTGAAAACATGAAACTATATGAGACTCCTATGATCATGGATCAATTTGAGAATGATCAAGTTCCTTCTTTTGATAAATTTTCTACTCAATATCTAAATGATTTATAGGAAGATGATTTTCTTGGCAAGAAGTTGAGGAATTCACAAAGAGGTGATATGGAGTTTCTTTTTGTTAGTCCAAAAGTAGTGCATCCAAGTAAATAAATATGTATGGAAGTTAGAAGAGTGATAATGGTGTACCCTTTATTTCTTTTCAAATAGAATCAAACCTTTTGTGGTCCAAGATATTTTAAATGTGGAGAATTGATCTTAGCTGATTATAAAAACAGATCCAATTTGATGGTTCCAAATGATAATGAAAATGTTATCATATTGAATAGTTCATAAAAATATTTCCAGCGTAGTTCAAATAGGGTCAACGAACATCATATTTACTTATGTTGGGATCACGATTGCCGTTACACCAAAACCTGCAGGTGTTAGTAAACGGGCGCATCGCCAGAGTTAACTGATCCTGAAGAGGCAGTTAGTCCATGTCACGAAACACACACGGAGCACTGGATTATCCAATGCCCAACAATCTCCCCCCCAGCGGGAGTCGGGTGTGATTCGAACTCCTGACATTTGGCTCTGATACCACTTGTTGGGATCACAATTGCTGTTACACCAAAACTCGTAGGTGTTAGTAAACGGACGCATCGCCAGAGTTAACAGATCCTTAAGAGGCGGTTAGTCCATGTCACGAAACACACTGCGAGCGCTGGATTATCCAATTCCCAACAAATTATTAATATTTGTTTTTAATAAATTAATAAACTAATATCATAATTTAAATATTATTTTTCAAAAACTAATAGTTTAATATATTTGTTACTTAATAATATTTGTTCTTTATGTATTAATAAATTAATAATTTAAATATTATTGTTCAAATATAGCCGTTACTTGAAATTATGTCTCTACATTGCTCTTTATTTAAGCCTTTGCCATGGTGTGCCTCTTCATCTGATCTTGATGATGAACCACACTTGTTGGTTTGAAACGTGTTGGCCAAAAATTTCTCTTATGTGATTTCTACCGAAAGGCTTTGCTTAATTCATTATGAATCACAAAAGCTTGAATAAAGAAAAATCATGTCAAATCCCAAAATTAAATGATCATGTCAAATATCAAATGATATGGGATTCAAAATATTATGAAATAATCTTCATTATGGTATCTACCAACATAAGTGAAACAACCATTAAGTTAATGTATATTTAGTAAACCTTCCCATATGTGGTATGGAATTCATATTACATTTCTTTATTATTGATCAATAAAAGTATTTTGGATAATATTATATCTAGGTGAAAGGGAGTAGGAGGATTTTAGTGTTTTGAGCTATGATATGCTCCCCAAAACTCTAGCAATTTACCATTAGAGCATAGACCATTACATTTCTATCTAATGGAGTGGATTTCTTTTGAAGAGAGGATAACAATACTTTATATGAATAATAGGAAGGATAGGTTACGTTAACTAGGAATACGCCAAAGAGTGTTGTCATACCAACATAATCCATAGAGAACGTTGAAGATGCTTTTGTAGATTTGAGGCCATATTGATGTAAATATGACATTTCTCGTGTAGTTTTCATCATTTTTAATGAATAAATTACTCATTTGAAGT
This sequence comes from Pinus taeda, assembly GCA_000404065.3. Classification (NCBI taxonomy): domain Eukaryota; kingdom Viridiplantae; phylum Streptophyta; class Pinopsida; order Pinales; family Pinaceae; genus Pinus; species Pinus taeda. The sequence continues at coordinate 305,888 of APFE030453896.1, read as the reverse complement.
GGAACTATAGGTGTAGCCCAAGAGGGGTGAATTCCATTAACAAATTTGAAGAGTATTGTCTCTATTTTTTTGTTGTGTTGTTCTCTTCTATAACAACCTTGGTCAAAATTCTATGTAAAATTTAATAATGCAAAATAAGACCAAGGTCATGGGACATGTATTCCAAGATGAATGGTGGGAAAAACATCCTAGTGGGGTGTCACTTTGGTTTATTATGGCTAGGGAAATTGGCAAAGGCAATGGTAAAGGATTTGAATAGAAATACTAGCATTCTTGGCACATTTATTTATGAAAATAAGGGAAATGAGGAGAAAAGAAAGGTGAAAGGTCACAGGTTGCATGTGAGGAGGAAAACAAAGGAAAATAATGGAAAATTAATAAAACAGAGGACTCATTGTTAAAAATCCTTATGAGGACCAGTTGCCAATATTTTACTCATGCTTGGTCAGTGTAACCTTTTTTTAGTTCGTTTTTTGAGGTCTCTCATTATTCTCTCCCTCTCACACTCTTGGACACTCAAAGTTTTCTTAGAGAACTTTGGCATTGGATCAAGAAAAAAAATTAAGGCAAGAGGAAAGAAGAAGCAAGCAAGGAAGAGAAAGACCAAGCAACTACAACAGTGTTCTTTGTAGGTATCAATTTGCATGTGTGATTTCCTTGCTAGATTTGACACACATGGTTTGCATGTGGTTCTTTGTTATTATGGCATGGGTTCTTCTAGGGTGACAATGTTTTCAGTGTAGCCTTACCATTTTCGGATAGCCATAGTGTGATGGGGTTCTCATGTTTTGGTAGAGTCATATTTTTAGATGGATTCGAAGATGAGTGAGATCCATCTATGAAAGAAAGAATACATGGCCTAGTGATCCCTTAACTAGACTGTGGATTGTGGTAAAGAGACTGGCCCAGTGACCCCTAAACCAAACTATGGGTTGTGCTAAAGATAGGTATTGTGTGCCTTGGTTGGCCTAGGAATGCTCGACAAGTTAATGGCATGATATATTGTAAATCCTAGGGACTAGGAGATATGGAAATTCCTCACGGTGTAGGTGGAGAAATCTGGTGGCATCCTTGCTTGTTTTATGGCTTAGTGATCCGGGATGGATTGTTGTAAAGCCTAGTTCTATTGATGAGGGTGAGGTGGTGTAGCCTCAAGAAGCCTTGGTTGATTTTGGTTTTAAGTCCTACATTCATTCTTGGAATAGAGCACAAGGGTGATTGGTTGAAAGAACTATTTCGTTCAACCAATCTATGGTTGGGTGGTTCGTGGAAGTACCAAACCTAGTTGGTCATTGCATTCATTAATATGAGCTTATTTCTCCTTGCTATTTCATGAGTATTATACTGGTTCATATGTGGATTATATGGTTTTTTTTTACTTGGTATTTCTTTTGTTATCATGCTGGTTATGAATGTGTATTATGACAGTGGTGATGTATGGCTCTCACCATGTTTTTACTTGTAATTGAATGAATAATGAACCTATGACCTAATAGATGATAATGCAACTAATGTGATAAGGAAACAATGACTCATAGTGAACCTAAAATAAGTATGAGACCCATATGCTCATCTATGTTGTTAAGCCCTGTAGATTTCATATTTGTGATGTGTTTGACGAAATGCCTGTCATGGCTAGTAGGGGTCAATTCTAGTCATTGTTGATATTTTTTGAAGTGTATCATTGTTTTGTTATGTAAATTCATTTTTGAACCTGTCATTGAGTTTTGGGCATTGACATGGGTTATGAGACTAAAAAAGTGGCACAAATCTCGGAATCACAAGCACAACAAAGGGGAAAAAGTCCCCAAAAGCTCCCTTTCTCTTGTTGTGGAAGCTTCTGGAGCCTCCTAGATGCACCATGGTCTGTATGAAGGGAGCGTCCAAGGGTTTGATGCACTAAAACTTCAGTTGGTCTAAGATTCTTGTAACCTGAGTGGTTGGGATGGCTCCTAGGAGTTTTGTTACTAATGTGGAAGGTATGTGTAGTGTGTTTCTGTCGATTCCACTTCCTTAAGATGACTTAGTAGGTTGAATCCCATTATAGTGGCCTCTCATCACATATTTACCCTGGTTGGCTAGTTACTTGGGTAGATGTGGGTTGAGGGTGTTACAGAGTGGTATCAGAGTGGGTTTCATTATTTTTGTGTGAAATACAACAGAGTGGTATCATAGTAGGTTTCGCTCTCTTTGGGTCATATATGAAGCCACAAAGTGGTATCGGAGTGGGTTTCACTCTCTTTGGGTCATATCTGATACCACAGAGTGGTATTAGAGTGAGGTTGTGCTCTCTTTGGGTCATCTATGATACTAAAAAGTGGTATCAGGAATGGTTCACCCCTCGGGCTGGATGGGATGTGTGTTGGTCATGCATTCATGTCGACAGTATATGTGTTTGTTAGGTATGCTTGGTAGTGGTCATTTTTATAGTTGTATTTACATGTAGGAGTTGATGATGCTGTTGTTGGGTTGTGTTTGTCATGAATGCATGTCAGTTATATATGAATTTTCTATGCATGACAATGTATATATGTTCTTATGTATGCATTGTCGTGGTTATCATTATGCATGTATAATAGGTCAGACATGCATTGTGAGGTCATTGTAATCATTTTAGGTCATCATGATGTTGTTGTTATGTTATGATTCTAATGAGTTGACTGAGATAAAGTTTACAAAACCAAACTTTGGGGTGAGAGAAGATAATCATACATGTATTATATGTTTGGGAGGAAATCATATTAGTTAATGGATTATTATATGTATTAGGGTTATGTAATTGTTTGCCATTTTTTTTGTTGTGGTGGTTACATGCATTGTATATGCTAGTGAATCAATGCAGTCATATAGTCATGAATGATAGTAACTTGTTGTTATATGTGTTGTTATTGTTGTTTTATGTGAGTTAACTAGATGATTATGTTATATGTCATTGATGAATATGTTATATGTTAACTTGTAGTTAACCTGATGATTATGTTATATGTTATTGATGAGTATGTTATATGTTAACTTGTTGTTGTTATATGTTAGTGAACTTGATGATTAGGGTTATTGCAACTAAGATATTGATGTTATATGTATCATGCTATATTGAATTTTCATATGCAAATAGTTAGGGTTATGACATTCGAGTATGAGTTAATATGTTGTGATATTATGTCATACTAATCTAGACTAATAGTGTATATGTGGTTGTTATGCATGAATGAAAATTGTTTATGAGTTTACGTTATGAACATGGTAGCTAGTTACTGTTATGGATATCATGACCTTATTTATGTTTGAGTTGATAAGTTGTGAAGTTATGTCGTGCTAATATAGATTGATTGTACAAACAAGATAGCTTCCCCTAAGATACATTAAGGTATGAGTTTTGTTATGTCGTATATTTTGTGCTTAACTGTTTGATTATGTCGTATATTCGACGTTTGAGTGTTTGGTGTCTATTATGCCTTCTAGTTGACTTATCTAACATGGCACATTTATAGTTTGTTTGAATATTTGATTAATTGCATGATATGACTGTGTCTGTAAGATTTCATGAAGAAATGATCTTTTTTTAAGATGGTCGTATTAACACATATGTGTTGAGATAGATGATATGTACTTAGTGTAACATTATGTATTATGATTGATGAATGTGAGTTGATTTTGATTATGACATGGTTTTTAGAATTGATGAAGGTGATTTCCAAGTAATAGATATGTTTCCTTGACCTTTGGAACATGTGATCGACATGTGCGAATAGTTGCAAGAAACATGCTTGGTATTAGCATGACAAGGTAATAGTTTATTTGTTTATATAACTATCCATTGGGTGATGTGACAGTATATAGTTAAACTCAGTTGCAACAAGGTAAAGGTAAAAGAAAGGAATTGGGTGAGAATTCCTTTAGCCAGGTTTGGAAACCCTAATTCCAATTGAATGAGTTCTTTACATACATGAAGACTTATTAACATTGATATTAGCTGAAATGATCTGGATATGTGCTATATTCATGGACATGCATTTGACATGTATAATAGATGGTGTCTACTTATATATAAATATGTCGAGGGAATTGGAGTCCCTTGAGAGATAGCACAGATGTGTTCAAATGTAAGGAAACGTGCTTGACATAACAAGGTAAGCTAACTGGTATATTGTTGTATTTATTATACATTGACAATTATGTGTTTATGGTAGTGTGATGTTGGGAGTTGCATGGAAAGAGAGGTTTCCATGAAATATTGAAGAAGGCTCGGGTTGAGCTTTCCTTGGGAACCATGGGATTGAGTCATGGTGTCGTTTTATGCTTTTGATATTTTTCGGTTTGTTTGCACTTGATTTTTAGTTTTTTTATATCTAGTATATGGTCATACCACATTTTTCGTGGTGTTGTATTGTTATGGGTTTTCATGGTTTGCTTCTTATTTGTTTCTTGTTCTTTCCTTTTATGTTTGAGGGTATTGGGATTTGGTTGGGAAAATAGGAAAGTTAGTGGAGCTCAGGGAGTGTTGAATGAAATCCAATAGGTAATGCAAGGCCCGGATGAAGCTTGATGCATAAGTAAGGGTAGCTTAAGGTAAGAATATGACAGTCAGTTGGAATGGTTTAGTCCATTGGTGTAAATGGACAATGGCAGTACAATCATGAAAAAGGTAATAGGAAGGTAAAGTAAATGGGCATAAGGTAACATATGCCTTGGCTATATTGGGAACTGTTGTTCTCAATGTTGTGCATTTGTGCATGAATAAAGGAATTTCACTTAACCTTGACCTTGAGATGTAGTAATTATGTTGTGATCATGATTAATTTATGCTAATGTTTATATGCATATATGTATGTATGTATGTTGTTATCTGACGGGGTCTTCATGGATCATGATTTTCTTTATGCTAGTGTTTATATGTACATTTTCATATATGTATGTATGTATGTTGTTGTCTGACAGGGTCGTTATGAAACATTCTTGTGGAGGAATGATTTCTTACATAGGTGAATGACATGAAGAGTTTCCTGGTTTATGAGGAATCAAGTGGGAAGAGTAGTCTTGAAAAATATGCAAGGTTAGTAGCATGTGGTTATGAGTTGATATTATGTTCTTATATTATGTTTATGTTATGGACAGGCTATACTAAGGGATACATCAGCGGAATGAAACTAGTATGATCTGCGACATGCTAGGATAATCATGGATGGTAGAGAGACACTAGAAGAAAGGTTGCTTGGTAGATACAGTGTGGTTTTGGATGTGTAGTGCTACTGTTGTGTATATTTTTTTCATATTGTATATTCAATGATTTTACCTATGGCGTTGAGTTCCTATTGTATATGTGGTGTTTTGTGCATTTTTCATATGCAGTTCTAGGTATAGATGGTTTTATGTACATGTTGAATATGTAGTTTTGTGTACGTATTGTATGGTGTGCATGATCGATATGTAGTGCTATGTGCACATGGTGCTATGTACATGTTGTATATGCATTGCTATGTACATATGGTGTTGTGTGCATGTTGTACATGTGGTGTTATGTACATATGGTGTTGTGTGTGTCATTGTACATGTGGTGCTATGTGCATGTGGTGTTGTGTACATGTCATGCATGTGACATTGTGTACATGTGGTGTCATGTACATGTCATGGATGTGGCACTATGTACATGTGGTATTGTGTGCACATTATACATGTGGTGCAATGAACATGTGGTGCTATGTGCATTTGGTGTTGTGTACATGTCATGCGTGTGACATTGTGTACAAGTCATGCATGTGGCGCTATGTACATGTGGCATTGTGTACACATTATACATGCGGTGTAGTGTATATGTGGCATTGTCTACACATTGTGTAGATGGTGTTGTGTACATGTGGTGATGTGTACATGTTGTGCAGGTGGTGTTATGTACAAGTGGTACTTTGTATAGGTTGTACATATGGTACTGGTGTATATGTGATATTGTGTGCATGTCGTACATGTTGTGTTGTGGACATTGTGTAGTCGTATATGCATTTTGTAGTCATGGGATCGTGACATATGCATTTGTTGTGTTATAGTATGTGTACATATATGTATTGTGTTGTACACCAAGTGTAGGAGTATGTATATGTTATGTTTTACACCAGGTGTAGGTATATGTATTTTTTTGTGATATACATTGGATGTAGAAGTATTTATTGTATGGTGTTTTATGCCATGTGTGGATGTACATGTTTCCATGTACAATGTGTGCACGTGTACGTGATTAAAGAGAAGCAAAGGAACTGGGTGTTTTCCGAGAATGGCAACCGATCCGGTGTGGGTACAGAAAGAAAAAATGCATAAGGACCGATAAAGGATGAGTATTAGTATTTCTTTCAGTTTTATTATGCATATGACCTATGATTATGATTTATGATGGTTATATGTGATCTATGATTTCTTTTTATGATGAGTGTGTGTGATTCATGATTTTTATACATGATGGTTTTATTTTGAGGTAACTTGATGTGATATGTTTATACATAATGATTTGATCAAAGATGCTAGTTTGACTTGTTGTGACAAGAAGTAAATAGGATTGCAAGTATACCTTATTGATGAGCTACCAATGAGGTATGATGTGAATTTATTTCGAATCTAATGGAAATTATGTGCTTAGTACAGGGAAGAATGAAATGCCTAGTTGGGTGGTTGAAACTAATGACAAGCATTAGCAGAAATATAAAAATGAATTAGAATAGATAGCAATATGTTGGTAAAACTTTCAAGAGTAGGGCCATTGTGGGACACTAGTACCCAATAGTGTCCATTGATTTCCATGAGCATGCTATGACCAATATGATGGTTTTAAAGAAGGTATATGCCTTGGTTGTTTGACCTTCCGATGTGAGGAAGCCTTGCCAAGAGATCGATCACCCTAGATAAGGGATGTTGGGGAACTTGGAAGGTGAGTGATTACATGGAAGGGGTGATTAGCTTTCCTGAGGGATTGTATAACAAATAAGGGGGGTGGGTGGGGATGGATTTGCTTTTTCCATTAGCATTTCCATATGGAGTCAAATTCACATTGGGAGTATGCCCTAGAATAATGAGTTGATAACTATTCATTGAGAGGACAAGTGGCATGGGATTGTAGCACTCAACATTGGATGTAGCTTTGACTTTGGCAATGGATCTTGGACTTCCTCATTGATAAAAAGGCTTCTGAAGCTTAGTTGGAAATTTTTTTCTCAAGCTTGGCTAGTGTACCCTTTTGTCAGTTCAGTTTTGGAGCTCTTTCATTATTCTATCTCTCTCTCTCTCTCTCTCTCACTCTTGGACACTTAGAGTTTTCTTGGAGCACTATGGCATTAGATAAAGAAAGGAAAAGAAGGCAAGAGGAAGGAAGGAGTCAATAAGGAAGAGCAGGACCAAGTATCTACAACAAGATTATTTGCAGGTATCCATTTGCATATGTGACTTCCTTGCTAGTTGTTCCATTCATGGCTTGCATGTGGTTCTTTTCTGTCATGGAATGGATTTTTCTAGTTGTGACAATGTTTTCAGCCATGCCTTTTCATTTATGGATAGCCATGGTCTGATGGGGTTCTCATGCTTTGGTTGAGCCAAATTTTTGGATGGATTAAAGCTATGTGAGCTGGATCTCTGAAAGAAAGAACACATGGCCTAGTGATCCCTGAACCAGACTATGGATTGTGGTAAAGCCACTAGCATAGTGATCCCTAAATTAGACTATGGTTTGAAGGCAGGTATTGTGTGCCTCAATGGGCCTAGGAATCCTCGACTTGTTAATGGTGGGATATACAATAAATCCTAGAGACTAGGAGATATGGAAATTCCCCACAATGTAGTGGAGAAATATTGTGGCATCCATGGTCGTTTTATGGCCTAGTGATATGGGATGGATTGCATAAAACCTAATTCTGTTGATGACGGTGAGGTGGTGTAGCCTCAATAATCCCTAGTTGAGTTTAGTTTTAAGTCCTACATTCATGCTTGGAATATGGCACGGGGGTGACTGGCCGAAAGAAATATTTGGTTCAACCAATCTATGAATGGGTAGTTCTTGGAAGTCCCAAACTTAGTTGGCTACTACAATCATTAATATGAGTTAATTTATCCTTGTTATTTCATGAGTATTATACTAGTTCATATGTGGATTATGTGGTTGTTTGTTTCCATGGTATTTATGTTGTTATTATGCTAGTTATGAATATGTATTATGACAGTGGTGATGTATGGCTCTCATCATGCTTTTACTTGTAATTGAATGAACAATGAACCTATGACCTAATGGTTGATAATGAAATGAATTTGATAAGGAAACAATGCCTTATAGTGAATCTCGGATAAGTATGAGACCCCTATGTGCATTTCTGCTATTAGAACCTGTAGATTTCATATTTGTGATATGTTTGACGAAATCCCTCTCATGGCTAGTAGGGGTCTAGTCTAGTCCTTGTGTGTATTTTTGCAAATGTATCTTTTTTCTATTGTATAAATCTATTTCTGAACGTGTCATTGAGTTTTTGGCAATGACATGGGCTTTGGGCCTAAAAATGTGGCACAAATCCTAGAGTCGTAGGCATAGCGTTGGGGAAAAGGGTCCCTTAAAGCTCCCTTTCCCTTGATGTGGGAGCTTTTGGAGCCTCCCAGATGCACCTTGGTCCATATCAAGGGAGTGTCCAATAGTTTGATGCACTAAAACTTCAGCTGATATTAGGATCTAGTTACCTTAGTGGTTGGGGTGGCTCCTGGGAGTTTTGTTGTTGATGTAGAAGGTCTGTGTGGTGTGTTTTCATTGATTCCACTTCCTCAAGGTGACTTAGGATGTTGAATCCCATTATAGTGGCCTCTCGTCACATATTTACCCCAGTTAGCTGGTTGCATGGGTAGATGTGGGATGAGGGTGTTACACTTCTCAATTGTAATGATTTAAATTTCTTGTTAAGTCAATTTTTAAAGAATTTATGGGACATGGGTCATTTATGTTTAAGAATTAAAATTCATGTAATAAGTTACTTTTCACACTATTTTTTCATCACATAGGGATATATATGCACATGCACTCAATCATGTATAACACATTGGAAATTTTCAAAATGGACAATACACACCAATTATTTTAAAATTATAATATGCATCGATGCATATTAAATAGATTGATGCACCTAACTATTTAAAGCACACCATAACAAAAGCTTCATCAAAACCTTTAATCACTAATAATTTTGATAAATAATGAAGATATAATAAAACCTTTTCGACCAATTGTAGAGGTTTCTCAAATAATATTTCTCAATCTTGTAACACTTAAAACCTCTAGTAAAACATTTGCTAAGTGTTTCTTTAATTATACTGAACATACAAACAATGGTGTTTATTATGACTTCCAACCTAGAAAAAAATTATTCTAATACCTTGCATGGATATTCTCCACTAACTTCCACTCATGAACTTTATCCAAAGTGTTCTTAGACCACTCCAAACTTCCATATTTCTCTCTACTAGGTTACACTACCTAAAGATGGGTTGCTATAACTGTAATCATGGAAGTGATTCTTTTGAGCATACCCAATTATCTTTTATTTTTGGAATGACATGGAGCTTGGGATGATAAAAAATAAAAAATTTTCGAGGTGGGGGACTAGAGCCATCTTTGCAACCCTCATAAACCCCTACTCAATAATAACATCGAGTTTCTCCATCAAAGCTATTATGAAACTAATAATTTGACTACAATCACTAAGCTACAATTTCACCCCTTTCTCTCAACCGACCACATTAGTGCATCCATTTTTTCTATATTAAACATGAATTATGTTGGTTTCAACTAAAGACCAAGTACAATAGACACTTCTTCCTTCATAAACATATGTGTTGCACCACTATCAATGATCTCCATGGTTGACTTATCATTCAGTTTTTGTTGGATAGACCTAAGTTCATTATAGTTTTTCTCTTTATGTTGCTTAGACTTGTCACAACCTAAAGCACCTAAAACATGCAACATTCCCATTGATGGTTGGTCTATTTACTCCATTCCATTCATTCTCCTTTTTAGTTAACAATTCTAGGCATGATAGTCCTCTACACAATTCCAAGAAACAAAAATATTACAACCATTTTTTTCATTAGCACCATCTACTTCCTTAACCTTTCCCTTGCAAGCTTCTTCAAATGGGTTATAATTTACTTTTCTTTTTCTCCAAATGCATTCATGTTTCTTCTCACTTGAAGCACCTATTCCTGCATCTAGGCTTCATTCTAATCCTAGCATAAAGCTAAGTATTTTTTCTATCATGATGATGACAATGGCTAAGATGTGCACATTTTGATGTTGCAACACACTTTGCACCAAAGGTTGCAACCCTTTCATGAAATGAAAAAAAATTATCTTCACTAATGATGTCTTTAATCTCTAGCATTAGGCATGAAAAAACTTTGATGTAATCTTAAAATTTACTCAAGTTCATTAGAAACATTAATTGACTCCTTGCAACTAATGGTTGATTTCCCATTCCAAACTGAACTTTCAAAGCTTGTTTCATATTTTCCCAATTTTCAACCTTAATATTGTCCCACCTCATTGCCATGTCTTCCATTATGTCTCTCCACCAGAACTTGAATGTGTTATTTAAGAACATTGTAGAAATTTTCATCTTAATTTCATAGAAAATTTATTCATCTACTCCAAGTATTATTCAAATTCCACATAGAACTATTTGAACAACTTATAATCTATAAAATATGATGGCTATTCTAGTATAATAGTTTTTCATGATAGATCTTATAATATTATGAAACCTTAGACTATGAAAATTAATTTCCTTAGATCCTAAATCAATAAATTGCTAGCTTTGTTTAAGTTCATGAAATAACTGAAATATGAAAATGAAAGAATAGACATATGTACACACCATCCAAATAAAGGAACACAAGCTTTATCCTACGAAACCTAATGTAGATGCATCTATAGTAAATGTAATTTTGTTTAATTTTTATTCTATGATATAGATACTTCTATATTCATACACATATAGAGAAATATGTTTGCTTATAACTCCTAATTGTCATGTAATGAGCTAAATAAATATAATCTAGTTGTATTAGTCTATAGTTAGCGGTGTGAAAATAAAAATATGAATTTGGTTGATTTCCCTAAAGAAGGGAAGATATCAAAACATCCATTGGAGTCGAAATCATATTATTTATGATATATATAAGTTGTAAGTGTTATAATCAGTATTGATTGGACCTAGGTTTGGAATTTCAAAATAGACTCACCCACCAAATTTGATGTTTTGCACACCTCCCTGACCCATCTTCCCGGTTAAAAGGAAGGGGCTTGAGGGTTGTGCATTTTTTTTAGCTGTATTTGATGAGAAAATTACCCTATGATGTACATTTTTCCCATAAAATTTCATCCCTCATTCGACCTATGAATGCTTAATAAAGAGAATAATTATGTTATGCTGCATAAATTGAATTCTCCTTATGTTGCATATGTGTTTATCAACTACTACCTCTAATTACATCATTTGGTCTTAGAGAAAGATGGATTTATTACTTAATTGCAAGACCATGTTGGTGATTTCCTTAGATTGGTATGACTCTAACAAATGTGATATTGTTTTCTTCTTCTAAGATAGATGCGTGATGATTGTAGCTATTGTTAGTATGCCAAACGTGTTGGTTGGATAGTTTAAAACACGAGTTACAAGGAAAAAATTCATGTGCAAGAAGAAAATCATTGTTGGAAGGAAAATATCTTGTAAGAAGATTTGTTGTTGTGTATGTGGGTAAAGAACTAAAGAAAGCATTTATTGACAACAAAAATTTTCATTGAATGCTTGGGGTTTCAAATGTTGAAGTGATATGCGAGAGAGTTTGTGAGAGCACGCTTATGAAGATGATCAATTGATTGAAATATAAATCCATTATTTTATCTTCAAGGCCTATTCTCAAATATCATGATCACATGATACAGACACTGATACATCAATTTTTAGATACAATAGTGAAAAACATTATTTTCATGGAAGAAAATAGGTGACCATTGCATGGAAGAGGGTGTGTCTGTCCACTTTCCACCTAGCAACTCAAAAAACAACTCCTCATGCCAATTCCTTTCCTAAATTTTTAGGGCACTGTGGCTCACTTAAGTGCTCAAACCACTTTATCACATGGAATGTACTTATAACCTAGACCATCCTCTAATATAGTTCCAACTCTATGGCTTATCTAACAGTTATATAGTTTTTTGTTTATTAGCACCAACCATCCTTAATATTTCACTAAAAATGCTTACCACCTTAAATATTTTCCAATTACTTAGTCTTTTCTCTACCAATTCTATAATGACAAATATATAGTTTTTCTAGAAAATACTACTTGTTAACAATACTTCTCCTTAATATTTAACTAAAATTACTTTCCACCTAAATATTTTCCAACAACGTGGCCTTTCACAAAAACATTACATTTCTCTCCTAATTATCCAATGGGGCTCCATGAAACTTAGTGGAAGGTCATAAGTAACACTTCTATCTCATAAGGCACTTCTTCCTATAACCTAGAACATCACATCGCAGTGTAATTCAACCTCCAACCACTCTTTTGTCATTAACTAAGATGTCCTAATATCTTTCTAACTCTAACATCTCTCTAACCAAGGCATAGCACATGCCATTCCAACACTTATAGTGAGCTTCATGCCCACTTGGTGCACCTAAAGTGATTGCCTCACCAGTGTACTACTTGCAGTGCATCTCATCTTGCCTTTGTCGCAAACTGCGTCGACTGCCTAGGTCACCATCTCATGCCATGCCATGCCATGCCTGACTTAGGGGACCATGAAATGTAAAGGGTTACAACATGCATGCACGCAATCGTTTCCTCTTCAAATATATTAAGTAAGGTCACATCATACAGTGGGATTATGGAGAGCAACTGTCCAAATAGAAAAATCAATCATTTTAAGACATGCAAATGGGACAATCAATCATTCTAAGGCATGTCATGCCATGTCGTCTCTCTCCCAATGGACCAAATAGCGCACAAAGGGACCAAATAATAAAGTCGAGTGGGAGGATGTTTCATGAATAACATTCATCTCGGGTTTAGCATGTGGGTGGATTTCCCGACTCCGACGTCTACGTCTACGTAGGGTGACCACCAACACATTCCACGTCTTGACTACTTCTCTTGGTCGGAAAATCGCATGCAGACCATCCGACATCAACTCAATTTCCCATGTACTGACACCCTCCTCTCCGGGGGACTCAAATAGTTTATAAAGATTAATGTGGTGAGGTCAAAATTTATGATCGTTGCATTGAAACCACGAGACAAAAATATCACTTATTATAATGCGACCTGCATGCCTTTCTCCTCGACAACTCAGACCGAATTCCAGGTGTGGAACCTTCCATCCATAAACGATAAGACTCCAGAAATAAACAAACTATAAACCACATCAAACAATCATGTCATGCAGAGGTTAATGTTTCAAAATTAATGTTTGAATTTAAAATAGGGATACAATTTGTTGTATTCAAAGGCTGTACATATAATAATCATACATTACTTGTGGAATGTATAGATATATAAAAGTGTTTTCCATTCCAATATGGCATCATTACATTGATGAGTTTTCTCATAATATGTGAGATACAAACCATAATAAAGCATAAAATGATGGTAGAGAAAAACGATTTTTTTTTATAACGAACTGGAAAAACTATGTGAATCTGTCAAAATGATTGAAAAGACTGTTTCTTAGGAATCTTACCTTTCGAAAAGGATAGAACAAACTTATCAAACTCGTAAAATAACAGTGCATGTTAATTAACTTAACTTGTCATCTTTCCATGGATTAATGTTCGTCTCACCATTGTTCCAATGTAGGTTAAATTTGCAACATCATGAAGTCACATGACATGGTTCTTATTTGATGGTTAATGTCATGTTGTTGTCATAACCGGATGTTAGGTTTTTTTTTTAATATTAAGATATTCTTATTAGTAAATATGGTTGATGAATGCTCCTATATTTTAGTTTTAAAAGTCAATAACATATAGGGTTTATATCAATTAAATATATTAATAGAGTTGTGATAGTAGTTTATAGGGTTTATATCAACTACATATATTAATATAGTTGGGAGAAATAGTAAATCATCATTATTAATTTTATTAATAATATTATTAATAGTAGAAAACTATTATTAATATCAATAGTAGTCAATTTTATTAATATTAATGTTATTATTTTTAAACATTTTTAAATCATGATTATGATCAACCAAAGTTAACTATAATTGAATATGGTCCAGTTATGTTGATTGTAGATGACTATGAATATATAAGGTTTTGTTGTTGAATATAGTAAATAGAGAGCTCACCAAATTAGATCATTGTAAACTATTAATAATATAGTCAACCTTAATAATAATAATAATTGTCGGCCTTAATAATAATATTTTTATTAAACACTAGTTGTTTAATATAGCCGTTACCTATTAATATTTTTAATAAATTAATGAAATAATATCATTATTTAAATATTTTTCAAAAACTAGCGTTAAGATAGCAATTACTTAATTTTTTTGTTTTTAATATATTAATATTAATATATATTTATAAACATTATTGTTCAAATATAGTCATTACCTGAAATTATGTCTCTACATTGTCTCTCTATTTTAAGCCTTTGCCATGGTCACCTCTTCAGTTTGGTCTGATGATAAACCACACTTGTTGGTTCGAACGTGTCGACCAAAAATTCTCTCATGTGATTTTCTACTGATAAGACTTTGTTTAAATCAAATAATTAAAATCATTTAAATATTAAGTCTTATTCTAAAAAATCTTATATTTTATTATTATGGCCTATGAATAAGATTGATAAAAGTTGACCAAAATTTATCATAGTCAGCGATTAATAATATATTCAAGCACATAATAATAATTATTATTATAGCCAATATTAATATTAATATTAATAATACGTATATTATTATTATTTGTGTTAATCAAATTTATTAATATTACAGCTAATTATAAAATAAATTATTAATATAGCCATCCTCCTCCTCCTCCTTATTATTATTATTATTATTAAATATTTTACAATTTTGATTGTGACTAACCAAGGGTAACTTTATTTGACTCACGCTGACAATGTTTGACTTTTGTCAATCATGACTAACTATAATTGAACATGGTTGAGTTATGTTCACTGAAAACATATATTATTTAACAAGATTGATTGTTGTTATATATGGTAAACATAGGGCTGACCAAGTTTGATTATGGTCAACTATTTAAGCATTGACTATAAAGGTTGACCTTGGTTGATTATTAATATTAATCAATAACAATAATAGGCAATTAAGTTTGATTGAAGTTGAAGATTGTTAATTGTGAAAAAATAGTCAAACATAGTCAACCACATTAGTAAATATGGTTGACCAGTTTTAATGTCATATTGCAATGTTGGGTAAAATTGCAATGTAATGTAGCATTGTGACAATGTTTGTCACATTGTGATGTTGGATAGATTTTTGTACCATCCAACATCATGAGATTATTATTATTATTATTATTATTATTATTATTATTATTATTATTATTATTAGTCAACTTTATTAATATTAATATTAACATTATTACACATTTTTAAATCTCGATTGTAGCCAACCAAGGATGACCTTAATTGACTAACATTGATAATTTTTAACTTTGGTCAACCATGGTTGACTATAATTGGATATGGTTGAGTTATCTTGACTGAGGTTGAGTATGACTGAATAAGGTTGAGTATTGTTATATATGGTAAACATAGGGCTGACCAAGTTTGATCATGGAAACTATTTAAGCATTGACTATAAAGGTTGATTTTGGTTGACTATGTTTGACTAGTGTGGTGGACTATGTTTGACTATAATAGTAATCAGTAATTATAATAAGTGATTATGTAGCCCCAAGGGTTATCTCAGCTGGTCAAAAACTATGCCTCGCCATCGGGAGGTCACAAGGTCAATTCTACCCAAAGCCCTTGGGGTTAGGTCTTGCCAGTAAGCCGAGGGGCGATTAGCCCATATTTTTCCGTGGACATGGCAACCACTCACTAACCAAGGTGTTCGTGAACCATACTTAAAAAAAGTGATTATGTTTGACCAAAGTTGAATAATGTTGTTGTTAAACATAGTCAAGCATACTTAACCACATTAGTAAATATGGTTGAATAATTTTCTAATGTTGCACTCCAACATTGGATAAATTGCAATGTAATGTAACATTGTGAGAATGTTTGTCACATTGCAATGTTGGATATATTTATGTACTATTCCAATGTCATAATATTAATAGTATTATTCTTAGTCAACTTTATTAATATTAATATTAATATTGTTATTATAAAAAAAATTAGTTCTTGATTATGACCAACCAAGGATGACCGTAGTTGACTAAGATTGATAATATTTGACTTTGGTCAAACATGGTTGACTATAATTGAATATACCTGAATTATGTTGATTGAGGATGAATATGAGTGAATAAGGTTGAGTATTTTTAAATATGGTAAACATAGGGTTGACCAAGTTTGATCATGGTTAACTATTTAAACATTGATCATAAAGGTTGACTTTGTTTGATTAAGTTTCACTAATGTGGTTGACTATTTTTGAATATTAATATTAATCAATAATAGTAGTGGTAGAAGTAGTAGTCAACTTTATTAATATTAAGATTGTTATTATTTAACATTTTTAAATCTTGATTGTTACCGACCATGGATGACCGCAACCAACTAAGGTTAACAATATTTGACTTTGGTCAACCATGGTTGATTATAATTGAATATAGTTAAGTTAGGTTGACTGAGGACGACTATGTGTAAACAAGATTGTCTATTGTTAAATATGGTAAAAGTAGGATTAACCAAGTTTTATCATGGTCAACTCTTTAACCAGTGACTATAAAGGATTATTTTCTTTGACTATGTTTGACTAAAGCGGTTGAATATGTTTGATAATTAATGTTAATCAATAATAATAATAATAAGCAATTATGTTTGAACAAAGTTGAAGAATGTTGATTGTTAACATAATGAAACATAGTCAAACATGGTTTGTGTACGGTTGAACACGGTGTAACTATGTTTGACCATGGTTTGACTATCATTAACTATGGTCATCCACTATTATTAACCCTAACCATCCACTATGATTAACTTTGGAAATACCCTAATAATCAATATATTATTAATAAGTTATTAATGTTATATTAAACTTATTTAAATGCTATAATAATGTTATTAATGTTTATATTTATGCATGTTTGTTAATAATATTACACATATAACAGTCTTAATAATATATTAACGCTATAATTAAATTAGTATAAATGATTAAATACCATCAACTAATAATTTTTTATTTAATATATCAATTAATATTAAATTTTAAATTATAATTAAATATTATTAATATTATTAATTATTATTAAAAAATATTATTAATTATTATTTTATAAATAAACATCAAATATTATAATGTTATTAATAATATTATTAATGATATTTTTATTATATCAATATTAATAATATATTTTTAAACTATTATTAGTATTCATAAAAATATATTATTAGTATATTCATATTTATATAAAAGTATTAATATTATAATTTAAAAATAATAATGTAACAATAATATAAAGTCAACTTAAATTTAATGATGTAGTTGTAATTTTACTTTCATTTTAAGGCTGTCAGGTTCTTCTCTTTCGGTGGATGCCTACTAAGTAAAAATTTCGGTGTTATAAGTTTCAAAAGTGTTACAACCATATGAATTATATTATCTTTTATATTTGCTTTGTTTTCACGGCCATAAAATTTATGTTTAGTTTAGGTTTCTTTGTTTTTGTTATTTTAATGTTTGTCTCACTTGATATGGAACTTCTTAACATTGTTTTTTTTAATAGTCAAATTGCATTCAATTAAATTAAAAACAAATCCAAGAGTAAAACAAATCCAAGAGTAAGATAACATATTGTTACTAAACTATGGCCATAAAAAGTTAGGGAGATGTGATAGTTGATATGCTCTAAGGAGGATATGTATTTGGCTAAATTTAGGGTTGGTTTTATATTTAATTAAAAATATATTTGAAAACTGAGTAATATGTATCTATAACGTCCGTTTGAGGTTTGAGATTGGAGAGTAATTGCATTACTGATATTTAATACTATATTTTATAGTATATAAACCATGCTCATAAGTAGTTTACATCAATATTGTCATATTGAAATTTTAATAATGAAAAATAAAAATAAAATGTTTATTAGCAATTTTGTAGATTTATGTTCAACACTGGTTTATTAAAATAGTTTTGTGAATTTATATTATTATGTTTATTTGTGTGAATCTATATTATTATGTTTATTATACATTGCACTATAATAATATGTATTTTTTTTAGATTATTGAAAAATAATTCGTAACATTTTTAAAATAGATAATAAAGAATCTAGTAGTATGATTATGTGAAGTTGGTTTAGAATAATGTTTCTAAAATATCTAAAAACCTCAACTTTAATGACATCAATTGAAAACCTAAAAACTTGCATATAGTAGTAAGAATCGATATATATGGAATACTAATATTAGAAACCTTATCTAACTCTTAAAAACCTATTTGTAACATCCTTTGATTAAATAAAAAAGATTCTAGGAGCATGATCAAGTGATAGTAGCTTAGAATAATGCTTCTCTGGCCTGGAATATTAAAGCCTATTATTAGAAAACTAAAAAATGAATTAAAACAAAAAGTTGATGTATTTGATGTATGCTTGAGTTCATGAACTCTTTCCCATTTTCTGAGTAAGAGTGATACAATTGTATGCAATTATGTTCATGGCTATATATTCCTTGAGATTAGAGTCCTCATTAGTAGACTAATGTGGTTAGCTCCTAGACATTGGGATCAAACATTCTAATCTATTTTGTAAACCCTAACACTTCTGCATTAATTACATGTCATGAGAGATATTTCATTTGGTAATATCCTTATTATTGTTATCCCATATAATACATGAATTTCTTTCACTCTAGAAAATGAAACGATTTAATTTACTTTCCATTAAAACATGATAATGTTAATGAAGATATTACATGCTCCCAGAGAGGTTTCAACCAGAAATATTATTACTAGTCTTGTCCCATATACTGCATAAATTTATTTCATTCTAAAAATTGAATCTTGTTAATTTTATTTTCCATCAAAACATAATAATCTTAATGAAGACATAATAGCTTATATAATGATCTGAATGGAAAGTGACATCCAAACATGGTATTGTAACTCAAGAAGAGATATAAATAACAAGACTCATTTTGTAAAAGGATAGATTTGTCCACCACAATGTAGTGGTCAAAAGTTTCTTTCATTTAATAAATGAATTTCTTGAAAGGTTATATTATCTATGTTTTTAGTGTGTATTTTGAATATTGTGTGTATTTTTTTTCCCCCGGTGTTCAAATCTCCTAGATCTTGAGCCCCCAAGATCCCTATTAGTGGTATCAAAGTAGGTTATGACTCCATGGATACCATGGTTTCAAGGGTAAATTGGAAATTCTCATATATGTTCATAATCCTTCATTCTGCATTCAAACAAGAAAACCTTAAGACGTCAAGCTAGCCATAAAAGAGGGGAAGTGACCACCACTAAGAAACAAAAAGTTGTGTTTGAAGGCCTTGCACTGCCTCAGTCTATTGTTGCCTCTATGATCTAGATTTATGTAGGAACAAAATGAAATACATACATAAATATAAAAAAAGAGCTACAACAAAAAAAATTACTTTAATTCATTAATAACAAAGTACTTAAAATTGTTGCAGGAAGAATGGAAATAAACTATTTCAGGTGACGTAGTCTATCTCTAAGAAAACATATGGTGGCTAAATGCCTTCTAAACTATGTTACAATGAGGCTTGGAGGCATAATTATTATTAATAAATAATGGAAAACCATAAACATATAAAATCCTAACCTTGGGAGATGAAGCGCCAAAAATATGTGGGCCTTATTGGGGTAAATTGGTACATCAACTTCCTAGGGTCGTAACTTTGGCATATGTTCTATGTTTGACATGTATGATACCTCCCTAGAAATATCTATCTGAGAAATATAAATTTCAACTACAATCCCTTGCCACGATGTTATAGACATTTTTGGGCACTTCAACCCCAATCATAAAATGTCCATAAACTAAGGGTTCCTAAGTCCCTAAAAGTGTTGCTTCACTGCCTAAAGGAACAAGGTCAGCTGATTACATCATCTCCCAGAAGTTCTCCACTAAAAACTGCTCATAAATGGTCAAAACTGGACCATACTGAAAGCTCAATGCAGAGGGTGCGATGCATGTCACCTTCCCAGTGTACAAGGTGTGATGCATATTGATTTTCTCCTCTGTAGGGTGCGATGGTCGGAAATGGACAAATGGCAGGGACAATTGCGATGTGGAAGATCATGGAATTTTCCAGAAGCTTCCCCTCTAACACTTGCTTCTCTGTTTTCGACCAAGGATGAGTAAGAGATCATCAGTCTCCAAGTGGAATCAAGAACTATCTGAGAGAGGACACTAATCAAGACCCCAGAAGATGACTCACCTCCCTACAATCATCTATATATGGATCCCTCATCACAGAGATCCGGAGGCTGGAATCTTGTATCTTGTAGAGAAGTGTTGTTGGTTTTCTAGTGTATATTCACAGTGTTGGGTGATCTAAGCTTTACCTGAGGTGAAGAAGGGATTTCTAGCTGGAGGATGATGCTGGGTCAGAACATATGGTTGTAATCCTCTTGCTACTTTTCATCTTAATAAAGCTATTCAAGTTTTCCTCCATATTCTTGTATGTTT
>APFE030453896.1:226854-275124 GCA_000404065.3 Pinus taeda | reverse complement strand
GTCAGAACATATGGTTGTAATCCTCTTGCTACTTTTTATCTTAATAAAGCTATTCAAGTTTTCCTCCATATTCTTGTATGTTCGCTTATATATGCATTTGTATGGTTAACACACATCTTGTCCTGTGTTATATATGAATATAGATCTTTGTTATTCGATAGTAGTATGTTGTTGTGATTCCACAGGTGCTCTTTGAAGCTGAGCAGACGAAGAAGAAGTGGCAAAGCTCTATCAGGAAGGAGAGGAAATCAAGCGAAAGACTAAGGTTGGTCGCCTTGGTTCCCCTCTTGTCTATTTTCATAAAGGAAAATGAAAGTAGACTTTACTTGTTTGTTTCTAAGATAGCTACCAGTCTTAGTGGGAATAGCAGCATTCGAGTGGACACTATTCCTGGTAACACACGGTCTACAAGTTTTCCCGTTTTCCATACCTTTGGGCTTTAGAACGGCTCTCAAAGGTGAGGACCTAAAATGCTACCAAAAATAGTAAATTGTACTACAATTATGGAAATTGAAAGAAAAAGTGGTGGGGGTTAAAGTGGAATAGGAGGGTAGCCACCAATATCCACCTAGACCAGTCCTCCCCAATTAGGAAGAAATGATCCCCATTGCATTGAATTCCTCCATGAGATGGGAAAAATCCTATTGAACTCTGTCCCTAGTGAACCACTTTCCTTGGTGCAACAGTTGGCCAGCTTTGACAACCAAATATAGTTGGATATTCAGTTCACAAGTGGTCTTGATATGTGTGTCCATGATTTTATCACTTATGGCCTATTGCATGTAGTCTAGGTTGAACTCTATTAGTGTTAGTTTTTTGACAATATCTGAGTTGTCTAATAGCAGTGGAAAGTATGGTTAAAGACATTCCACATTGAACACTCAGGGTAGGCCAAGGAATGGGTAAATGTTGAGCTCAAAAGAATTATCTCCCACAACCTTGGTGATGGTGTAAGGCTCATACCGAAGTGGTGGGAGCTTCTAATGGGATCTGACAAAGAATTCTTTCTACAAATGAAAAAAAAAAAAATTATCGCCCACCTGAAACTTATGTGGCACCCGATGCTGATCATGTCTCTTCTTGTACTTGGCATTGGACTAATCTAGGATTTTGTGAACTTATTGGCAAATGTGCTAGATGAATTTAATAAACTTGGAAACTTTATCAACCTCAAACTGTACATGTGTGGATTCTTCCTGTGTAGTCACATGAGGCATGCAACATCAATCAGACACAGTGGTTGAAATCCCAAACCCACTTGGAATGGATTGCTTCCAATCGAGCTATGGAGAGCTCTATTAAAATTGTGTTTCAAATAGGGAGAGCTCTCATTCAAGCTTTATGGATGCTTGGAGTTGTTCATGCAAATTATGTGCACTATCATCATATTGACAACCTTTGTCTGGCCAACAGTTTAGGGATGGAATGAAGTTGACTTGGTAAACTTGGAGTCCTATAACGTCAAGAGGCTTGACAAGAATGTGATATGGAAACTCCAAACCTGATATCATATAATGATCTGCAGGATCCCAAAATGTACCCATGCTCATTTAAATAAGAGTTTGGAAATGTCCTCTACTATGACACTATTCTTACAGGCCACTAATATAGCCATCTTAGAAAATATTTCATCAACCACAAATACAAAATCATTACTATGCTTGGTAGAAGGGAGGCCAAATAGGGAGTCCATTGATAAGGATTCCTAGGGCTAGCTGGGAGTAGGAAGAGTAGTGTACATGCATTTATTCTTGATGGTTGGCTTGAAGATGTCACAGGAAATGCAAGATCTAATATATTTTCCAACATCTTGTTAGAGTTTTGGCCAACAAAAATAGTTGTGCAGTATGACCATAGTTTTCTCCACACTAAAGTGTCATGGCACCTGACTATAGTGTACCTCACAAATCATCCTGGCACACTCACTTGAAGGAACAAAAAGGTGGCCCAAGTATAATAATAATGTATTATATAGGTTGAAATCTAGAACATTATTGCCATCCACTAGAATTTGGTATGTGGTGGAAAAATCTGAATCATTTTTGTATAGTTACAATGATCTAGAGGTCTCGTGGCCACAAGGGTTGAGAATAGTGTATGTGATGCAACTAGGCAGTGACTAAGGCAATATATAACATGATTTGTGTTTAATGTTCAAGTGAAATTGTTGTAGATATGTAGTCCACTTTTGATGATGATCATTCTACAACTTCCCTTATGTCTATATAAATTAAAGAGTTTGGTGATTTATATGGATGATAATCTCCTTCCCGAGAATGTAATGTTTCCATTGTTAGCAAGCCTACACGATAGAATACATATATTTATCATACATGAGGTACATATGAATTGTATCAGAAAGTGTCTCACTATGATAGGTGATCAGATGCCCTTTCTGGGTGATAAATGCACCAATAACATAGTCAGAGGCATTTGTCTCATTTTCAAATGGTTGTTTCAGGTCTTCCAATGTGAGTACAGGTGTAGAGCAGAGATAATGCTTCAGATCAATGAATTCCTTCTGTTGGGATTTGGACTAGAAAAATTTTCTTTCTCTCCTCCCTTGGTAACCTTATCAAAAGACAAGTGATATGGGAGAATCCTAACATGAACCTCAAATAAAAACTAACAAGGCCCAAAATGCAATGAAGCTCTATTAGAGTGGTTGGGGTTGGCCAATCTACAAATGACTTGGATCTTATCCGAATCCACGTGCAGGCCTTGCTCATATATTATGTATCCCAGATGTTGGACCTGGATCATGCTAAAGGTGAATTTTTGCAAGTTGACACATAGTTTGCATTTCCACAATGTTTGGAGGACTTATTGAATGTGTTGCAACTGTTCTTCCCAACTCTTGCTAAAGATGAGGATGTCTTCCAGATAAACAACCATGAATGAGTTGGTGAAGGGCTACTAGATGTCATAGATCAGCCTCATAAAGTTGCAAGTGAATTTGTCAACCCGAAAAGCATCACCAACTATTGAAAAATGCCTTCTGTGGATTTGAAGGAGGCTTTCCATACATCTATGGGATCTATCAAAACCTAGTGATAGCTAGACTTCAAATCGATCTTGTTGAAATATGTGCCCCCCATGATCTACTCCAAAAGGTCATCAATCTATGGGATTGCATACCTGTTCCTAATAGTGATTGTTTTTAGTTCACAAAAATCAATGTAGAGCCTCCAAGGTCCATCATTCTTCTATACAAGTATAATCAGGCCCCCACAAGGTGAGAAACATGATCAAATGTTCCCTTTTTGCATCAAACTCTTCAATCTTCCATTCTATCTATTCATTTTCCATAATGAAGTGTCATTATATCAGCCCATTGGGTGGAAGTGCTTCGAGAGTGAGATTGATTAAATGATTGACTTGATAGTGCATGGGTACCCTTGTGGGTGAGGAGAAGAAGTCCCTTTATTCTTCCACAACCTTATCCACCTGATTGTTTTGCTTGGAGGAACCCTTCATTGGGGCCATGGATGTGGCCACACTATTCCCCTTACTTTGAGAGTGAATCAAAAATGAAATAAATTTCTCGGTCTAGGAGATGATCTTAATACATTTCTTAGTAGAGATTAAAGAGATGTCGGTAGGCAGGGCTACCTCTGGTATCCTATATAGATTATTTCCCAAAGTAATAATAACAGTTTGAGGCCTAGAATCATACATAGGATGATATTTCCACAAGTAAAGTTAGCCTAATAATATATAACAAACTTCAAGAGGAGAAATGTCACATAGTACTTCATCCGTGAAGGGTTTGATGTTGTAGGGGAGGTGACATTACTGGCTTACATAAAGATCTATTCCTTGGTGGAGCCACCTGAATGTGCATGGTTGTAGGTGGGGAGTGTTTGGAAAGCCTAGTTTCTTAATGGCTTCTGATGAGATGAGGTACTTTTGGCTCCCACTGTCGATAATGAATTACAATGAAAACCCCTTCACCCACATTTGTAAGTGGAAGAGATGCTCCACTTCATTTGGGTCTTCAAGCTCAATATTCTAGACCTTGGTCATGGTAATGATGGTGCTGGGCTCTGGATCAATAATATAATTCCCTTTTTCATCCCGCTTATCAAGGTCTAACTCAGATTTATAACATGTGTCTGACTTCGAAGCCTTCATCTCAACCATTAGTGACTGCTTGGCACAACACTCACTTGTGTTGTGAGTGGGGTTTTTGTGGAACTCATACCAATTTGATGTGCCCTTCTTCATATTTACGGTTCTATTCTTTCCTTGTGACTTTGATGGGTTGTATTGGGTCACCTTGCCTTGGATTTCTCCTTTATTGCAATTTTGGGGTGCCTTTTCCTTGCTTTGGATTCCTAGATCCAAAGTCTTTCTTCTTTATCAGTATGTGATGCCAATTGAGGAGATTTCCAGGAACTCCATCTCATCCTGGATGTATTTGTGTAGACAACCAATGCACTTGACTATGAGAGGAGACTTAGAATCCTTGATACCCAACTTCATTCAATGGGTATGAAAAATGGTTTTGAACTCTAGCATGTCTTGGTCCCTTCCCTGTCATAGTGTGGTCCATTTTATGTAATTATATTCCTAGCTCCCAACATGGTAGTATTGTTCCTTAATGGCCTCTCCAAAGGAATTCCAAGTGGTTCTAGCTAAAAATAGGGTGGATTCCCTCTCATACATCTGCTCACAGTAGGTTTCCCACCAATCCTTGATGTGGGGGGTGGATTTGAGGAGGGAAAAAGTAATCCTTTATCTATTAGAAAAAACATCAACCAAAAAATATCCTTCTAGTAGATTTAACCATTTATCCACAACATCTGCGTCTATTTAACCTTCAAATAAAGGGATGTTAGAGTTAACTTGTACCTTAAAAGGGGGAGCACCTTTGAAGTGATTACTAGATGAAGATGTGTTGTCTATTGGCATGCGTTGAAGGGTCTAGGTAATATTGTCCATCATCTTGTTCCTTTGTCACTCAAGGGAGTCTTCGAGTAGTAATTTGATACGATCTCTAGTTCCCTCTTCTTTCTTTTATTCCCCATGGGTAGGCGTTGGATTTTGTGTGGAAGATCTTGTAAGGGTTCAGCTAATTTAAGTCCCAAATCCTGATACCTCGACCTCATTGGGGACATACATAGAAAAATAGAGAAAGAGAAGAATCCTCTAATACAATTGATCTAGATTTATGAAATAATGAAATGAAATACATATACAAACATAAATGTAGGGCTATAATGAAAACAAAATGTTAATTCATTAATAACAAAGTATTGAAAATTGTTACATGTAGAATGGAAATAAACTAATTTGGGCAATGGTAGCTTATATCTAAGAAGAGATGTGGTGGCTACATACCTTTTGTTATGTGTTACTATTGGGCATTGGATCCCCTGCACAATGGTTTTGGGGCTTAAAGCCCGAGTTCTGGTCAAAGGAATGTAAAGACCCCACAAAATGCGGGTTTGGAGCGCGAGAGTCTAGGGTTGTCTACCCTAAAATAATGTATTTTAATGTAAAGTGTGTCAACCTACCCATGGCCCGTGGACCATGGGATTGTATAAATAGAGTGAGGCTCTAAGGGTAGAAGTCAATCTTAATGAGTCTCGAGATGTGATAGTAAGATGTGAAGATATGAGTACAGATCTGAAGGTATTGGGTCGTAGTAGTAAGGTAGAGGTTCTGTAGCGGAGCACGCAGAGGCCTAGTAGAGTCTGCAGCTGAGTGCGTGGACACCTACAGCTGAGTGTGCAGGAAGGAGTCGAGTCTATATTGGGTCAAGCTAAGAAGACATTATTAATAAAGATCAGTTGATTTGACATATTGTGCCTTTGGTTTATGGATCTGTGATTGAATGTTATTTGTTTATGTTATCTTCGTATTTATCTGCACGCACTTATATGTATGCTTATGATTGATAATTCTCCTAATAATTAATGAACAAAACCAAAATAAGGAAGAACTAGGTAACCAATATTGATCACACTGCAGTTGGGGATGCGTGGTTCCATAGAACACCAGAAGCTATTACGCATAAGCTAGTGAGTGTGAAGGCTGGATCGAGCACCGATCACCCACATCAAGACATCCCTAGGGTGTGGAAACTGGGTTCCAGCACCCTCCCATACTACCTCAGTTGAGACCTTAGTCTGCACTCCATAGACTATTGCTGAAAGGGCCGGTAGTATCGAGATTTGCTTGGCTAAACACATTGCTGAACCTAGGTCAAGCCCCAAGTAGCCAACAAATGGTTCCATTGTTAGGACTAAGATCTACCTAAGGGAGGTCTAATGTCGGAACAGTGGAACCCAATGAAGAAGGAAATTGAAGAGTGTTTGGATCAAAAGATTCACGAGTTCGTGACACAAGAAAACTGAACTCCGCAACTGTCTGATAAAAGGTGGCTGGATCGCTAGATATATACGAAAATCCAGAAGATTTTCTTTGTATCCTTTCCAACATAACTGTATGATTGGATCGTGACATTAGCTAACAGTTAGGGAAGGTATAAGCTCGACCAACTAACAGTTTGGACTCCAGAGTCGGTGCACAGATTAGAGGCATCAGAAGACAAGACCGCGAGAGTTGTGGACCACTAGCTCGACTGGATAATAGGGGGATTCATCACTGAGTTCACAATAGACAAAATTGTGAATTACAATGAAGTAGAACAACATTTTCTCAAAGGACTGCGATGTAAGTACATCAAATATTTGAACACCTAGATTAAGATGCTGTTATGTGAAAAGCAGGTTATGCGAATTCATTAATGTTTGGAACGACGCAGAGTAGAAAGATCTACAAAGGTAGCGATAATTTAGAAAATAGTCCCCTAATTTCACCGTTGCAAGAAAGCTAGGAAGAGCTCGCTCAATTCTCTCCAAGGAGTGCGGCCATGTTGATAAAGCAGCAAATTCCAAAGTTACCACCACCACCGACACCATCACCCACTTCACCTCCCTCACCTCCATATCCTCCCACTCCACCTTCATCAGTCCCACCATTCAGCATGGCAAATGCGATCAAGCTACCCATATTTAGAGGAGTAGGAAATGAGGATCCAGACTAGTTCTGGTTTGTGGTAAGAACAATGTGGGAAGCACAAGGGGTCACAAATGATAACATTAAGAAGGCTACATTGGTGAGTGCATTGCAGGATCGCGCGTTGACTTGGTATATCAAGCACTCTAACAATCACCCAAACATGGGGATAGTAGAGATTCAGAACGCATTGAACAGAGAATTTAGCCAGCCGAAATCAGAGATGTAGCCAATCATTGGGTTCAAAGAAATCATGATGCTCCCAGATGAGACCCCCTAGGATCTGGATCAACGGCTAAAGAGTATGATCCGCGAGGCTAATATGATGCTAACGGATGCACAACACCATGCATGGTTTGTGGCCTCTCTAACACCACACCTGAGGATGACGATGTCACAACAGAATCTTTCAACCCATGTTGAAGCATTGGAAATGGCGATAAGGTTGCATGTGACTTCAATATAAGATCCTAGGTCGGGAGTTCAACAAATCCACGTGCAACTATAGAATCTATGTTTGGAGATGCAGAGTTTGAAGCAAGACAGGGCACCACGGCCAGAGGCGCGTGAAGAAATATGGTGTATGAAATGTAAAGGTCAAGGTCATGACAAGGATCACTGTCCTGTATTCGCAAACTACTTGGTAGGAGGGGGGCCAATGCCGTTGAGACCAGAAATGTAGACAGGGCCAAGTGTGAAACCAACATTATGGTGTGCGATCTGTCAAATAGGAGGAAAGCACAGGATGGACAATTGTCATCTGTTGCAAAAGTATATGCAGACTCCCCAATAGCTGTTTTGTAATTTCTATAGGTCAGTAGGTCACGACGAGCGCACCTGTCGCAATTACGAGCTAATGATGGATCTGACCCCATGTATAGGGTGTAAACAGAAACGCGAGCTCTAGACCCAACCACGGGGATGGCGCGCACTGGATTTCAGGGGTGAGGTCGAGGATGAGGAGGAATGGGAGCAGGAAGGGGCCACGAACAGTTGATTTGATACAATTGTAGAGGACCAGGGCACTACACCCACGATTGTACTAACTTGACGAGAATGTCTTGTTTATATTGCGAGAAGTTTGATCACGAAATGATAGATTGTCCTACGTTGATCACACAAATGCATGAGAAATGGGTCCTCTAGTCCCGCCTGAATCAAAATATCCAATTGATGAAATCTGAACCCCACAATGAAGACCCCAACATGAACATGATGCTCAGAAGTGGCGGCAACCATAGGAGAAGATGAGGGGAAGCAGCCTAAGGAAGATACATGGGTTTGCAAGGCTCCTGCAAAGGAACTTGAGTTTGACTTGGAACGTGCAAAGGAGATGTTTATGGAAGCTAAGAAGAGCTTCACGAAAGCCTCCACTTTAGGTAGTAAGGACCAACCAGAGCTGGGCATTTATCCTTCCATGCTTACTACCTTTCTGGAGACCTGCATGAAGCTGTTGCATGACAATAAGGTAGTTAAAGGACTACAAGAGCTGATCACACGGTGCGCAGGGTCGGGAGAACCGCGCGTAGTCCGAAAACTGGGGAGGCATATGTTAGTGTTGGTATCTTCATCCCTTTTTCAGAGATCAAATCCTCTTGTTGCATTGCATATTAGGTGTCCCCGCCCAATCAGCTACATTCCATTAGGAGCATGGATCATCTGACAGTAATGGCTTCTCCTATAGTTTCCCTCATATCCTGTACCTGTTGGCCCATTTTTACTCATCAAGATCATATGCAGTCACTTTTGGTCTTTGAAATTTCAAGAGTCGTTTCTAGGGTTTCACTTTCATTAGGTCTAGGGTTTCATCAAAAAGGTTTTCAAAATGTCCAATGACAATTAGCAGGCACATGAGGAGGTTCTAGTACCAATAAATTTCATAATCAAGTGCTCAAAGATGTATTTTTCCTCAAAACTCTATTTTGAGGAAAAACATAGTATTTTAGATTTTATTGTACAAATTTATGTAATTTCATTTCCTTCATATGTAAATTAGTTCAATGGAAACCCTAGTCACTTTCCCTAGCCTCAGTAGCTCCAACCCCCTACAAAGCAAACAAAACACAAGTCATTCAGTTCATCACAAGCTCAAATAAAGTGAAAAAGCTCAAAAAACAGAGTTAAAAAAATAAAGTCATATTCCAAACATTATGAAAGTGGGTTTTTATGAAATAAAAATCAAAGGTCTTTGTATATAAGTCATTTCTTCAATTGAAAGGCTCATTTGCATTCAAAGACAAAGTTTGAGCAAAGAAAAGCCGTGTTTGAGAGCAAGCAAGAGAAATTTGGATAAATCTGCCCAAAATCGGAGGCGCGGTGCACATAGCAGGCGCAGCGCATAGGACCGCGATTACGGTAAGTATGATTTTATCATAACTTACATTGATGATATTTTGATTCACAGTCTAGATTTACAAACACATTTGGCTCATCTAGAAATATTTCTTCAAGAAGTTCAAGCTCACAGTATTGTTCTCTCATAAAAGAAAATGGTGTCATTTCAAAATGATATTGATTTCCTCGGGATTCATGCAATTGATGGACATATACAAATGCAGCCTCATGTTCTGACAAAGTTTGCTGAGTTCCCTGATGAACTTAAAGACACCAAAATGATTCAAAGATTTTTGGGTGTTTTAAATTACATCCATAAACACATTCCCAGGTTATCTGAGAAGACTGCTCCTATAAGAAAGCATTTGAAATCAGGTTGGTCTAGCCAAGCCACTACAGTAGTCAAAAATCTCAAAGAAGAATGTAAATCCCTTCCAAAATTGTAGCCACCAGGAGACAGATTGTTAATCCTACAAACAGATGCTTCAGATGAATTTTGAGCAACTGTGCTTTTTTAAAAGGAGGAAAATAAAGAAGAAGAACTATACACCTATGCATCAAGAGAATTTCTCCCCAATCAAAAGAATTATTTTACTGCTGAAAAAGAAACTATTGCAATATTTAATGGCATTCAAAAATTTGAATTGTATCTTGCACCAAGAAAATTTTTGATTAGGACTGACTCAATGAATTTTAAATATTTTCTGTCAACAAAATTATCAAGACAAATGGCAAGAGGAACACTATTAGCATGGAAAATCTAGTTCCAACAATATGATTTTGATGTAGAATGGATTCCTATAAATTCTAACTATATTGTTGATACTCTTACCAAGGAAATGAATAAAGCTCATAGAATCAGCTGCTGCAAGAAAGAAGTCAAAGGAAGCATTTTTTATATTCCAGATCAACTAGATAATTTTGTCACTTTGGCAAAAAGATTTAAAATTCTTGAAAAGCATGTTTAACATCTTTCTCTTGAGATAAAGAAGGTAGTTGGACTTAGGCTTCAAAGAAATCAGTGGATTCAGAATGCCAAGCCTGGCAATCAAAGAATATTGGTACACTCCTTGGTTTGGATCCTGAATTGGTAAAAGTATACTCTTTACCAAATATGAAAGTCAAGTTATATTTCAGAACTCTTGATGATCTATGGTCCATATAGTATACACAATCCATAATTTGGGTCTTACAAATTTTAAATTATTATCAGATGATTGGTTGTAATGATTTCGGACTTGAAATCTTTACAAGTGCTAAGATGATGGATCTTGATGATATTAATATCAAGATAGAAGTTGGAAAGTTTTTACAGTCCTTAAGTATCCTAGATCTATTCGAGGAAATGGAAGCATCATATTTACAAAGAAGAGATGTAGATTATATGCACTCAGATACTTTTCCTCGGTATGAAATCTTTGAACCATTTGCAGATTGGGAAATCAAGGACGGATATTGCAAGAAGAAATAGGTTGAAAGAAAATCCCAATGTGTAGAAATAACTCTGTAGTATATCAAAATCTTTTCAACACCATGGGATTTTCAAAGCCTAGAAATTAGAAATGCTATCGATCCAAATCCTTTTTCACAAGTTTTTGCAAACTAGTTTTCAAAAAGTTCAGCCTTTGCAGAAAAAAAGATGAAGTAAATAGAGTCTTGAGATGGTTAAAAGAATTCCCCATGCAAAAGTTGGTTGAAAAAATACACATCATTAAAAAAATGACAGAATTACAAGGGAAGCATCTCGTTTTAAAGTTTCTGTGAACCAAAAGGCATTAATCACAGTTGGATTAAGTTTAGGAAATTAGATAGTAGATAGTATATGTTTGATCAATCTATTATTATCAACCAGGGTATGCACAACATTCAATTTTGAATTTGGATGGCAAGAAAAAGAAGACGTTAGTGATCACTGCAAAATATGGGTACAACACACCATAGAAACAGTAACCAACATGTTCCAGATATTCAAATGGGAATTATTGGATGGGATAGAGCTACCAGTACAATAGATGAAAACTTTCTCTAAAGCTCATAAGGATTATTTTTTGGACATAGAGATAAATCCTACATCTTATATAAGTAGATGGAGAAAAACAGATGTCCCATTCAAGCTATCCTACCAAAGCCATCATGCCTACAGAGATCAAATAAAGTTGGTAGTCGGACAGTACACTAAAGCAACTACAACATCTATAGCACCAGCATCTTCAAAAGGAAAGGACATTTTATTTTTAGATGTGTACCAAGATGCTCAAGACCCCACCGAGCCGGACTACGAAGAAAAATATCTAAAGATAATGGAGGAAGCATATCTACAAAAGAATCTAACCTTGAGCCTTCAGCCAGCCTTGAAGGGGCCCCACCACCCCACCTTCCGACCAACAACCAAACATCCCCTAGGCCCCCTTTGGTTATCTTTTTTATCTTTACACAACACTACTACACCAAACTCCAACTGCACCGAATGGTTTCATTTTCTAGATTTTCCTTTCTTCCTACCTTCTTTACCCCTGCAAAATTTTACAAGCAAAAGGAAATTCAAAAACTCCTGACTCAAATCTTTTCCTTCCACCAATCTACTGACATTAAAATTTTATCTCCAGACTTAACGGACATTAAATTTTGATCTCTGGAAATTACAAGCTTAGGAAATTCAAATGGTACTGACTACAAATATACTGTCCTGACTAAAAATATACGGACATTAAAATTTGATCTCTTGACTTGGAAGGTTTTGTAGACTTCACAACAGCACATTCCTTGACTGACAGACATAGGGGTGTTGAGGCCCTTTTTCGTAGGTGTGACGTACTATTATTTGCACCCAACGGCTTACAGCTCAGTGTTGCACTAGGCTCAATATTACCTGCACTGGGTGAGCTGTGTACAAGTATAGTCAATTTAATTCCTGAGATGGCATACAAACCCAGGAACACCATGCCCATCTTCATCTAATTACAGACCAGATTCTTACAGATTGACCAGATCTTTTTATAGGCTGGTTACAGACCAGATGATTACAGATGATAACAAACCAGATCTTTTTATACTGGTTACAGATCAGAAAGATCTTTATATACCCTAAAGAGTGCTCTCGACGCCTTATGGCTTTTCTTTTGATGAATTTGATGATTATGATGAAGATCGTAGCCCTAAACCATGGTGATAGTCCTTTGATTCTCTGTATAGTAGAAATTTTGAATTATTGTACTCAGTGTGCTTTTGAATTATTATACTGGAATATTGAGTAGACACCATCGGACTATGGAAATTCCGACATGACCCTCAATTATTTCCACTTTGTATCATGTCTAGGTAACAGTAGATTCATTAGGAAGTCTACAAATTGAGAAATCAGCAGAAGAGAAGCCCATATTGTTGGACTGAGTGCTTCTAAACTCTGAGATTTCTTGTTTTGAACTTGTAATGCTCTATAAGTTTTATTTTTGAGTTAATAAATGCTTTGCGCACCTTTTCACTCTAAGTTGAGTTTTTCACCTGATATCTTCTACTAAGTATCAGTAAGGTTGCAAGGGAGGCATTCGTAAAGCTGATGAGAGAGTGCCTGAGGAGAGGCCGAGTTGCAATAGACACGCGCAGCAAGTGCTAGAAGATACCGTCTCAAGGAGCCACTTTATTGAATAGTAAGAGGTTCTCGATATTTTATAATATTATTATTGGTATTAGATCCCTGTCAAGTTCCTAATGGATAGTTTAATTAGATGTTTTTCTACTCTTGAATGATGTGTTGTTACTAAAGTTGATTCTAGATCTCTTGAAAAGAAAATCGATTCTGAAAAAGAATTAGAGACGGTAGAAAATCCCAAAAGTTGGAATCCTCCAACTCTCCATGCAACTGATGTCTATAAAATCCCTCTCTCTAATATCTTTCAGAAGAAGATGCTTTTAAAAGAAGTGAAAGTAAAAATCAAAGTCTCTGGTCCTTCTGTTCAGATTGTTTCTCTCTCTTTGTTTAACAATGAAGAAATAAAAAAAATTTGACAATATGCAAAAGACAAAAAATATTCGTATTTACATTTTGGAGGTATAAGGATAGGTTTGGCCCCTTTGTTTAGACATGGCTTAAATACTCCGTGCATAGCTGAAGTCTTTGATACTCGACACCAGCACTATGATCATGCTAGAATAGGTACTATTGTTGGTAACCTATCTACTAGTTGTCAATATGGAACGATTTTTCCAGATTACTCTATTAGTCTTACAGATCCTCATATGAAAACTGTTGGAAACTTATGATAGGAGCCCAAGGATTACAAATGGTTGATAGCAGTGAATTCCTATCTATAATGATTCAAACGTCTTTTCAATTAACTAATATAGCACATCCAAAATTAAAACAACTAGTACTCAGAGATTGTGTATCAGTTGGTTTGAACAATGCACAAGTAGAAGGAGTATCCTATGATTCTATAGGTCTACCAAACGAATGGTATTTTTAATACAGGTCTTCAGCCAATGAAAAGAAATCAAGAAGCCTGACAAGAAGAGCCTCGTTGCAAGATGGTAAAATAAGAATACTTCAAGAAAAGCCTTATGTCCAACGACCTATCATTCATCCAAGAAAATATGCATTACCAGTCTCTGACTCTACAGAATCATCATCCCAACTAGCTAACACTTCCAATCATCTTGTACTATCTTCAAATGAATTGTATATACCTGAAGTTAAACCTTTTCTTGTTGTAAATAAAATGTTTAGAATTTCTAGTTCTCAAATTACCCCAGTTGAAGAATGGCAATTCACCAATCGTCGCATTGTCAAAGGAGGAAAATGGCCCCCAAAGACTAAATTTTGTACTACTTCTTCTTCCTCAAAGCAACCTCCAACCTGAGCTAATTGTGCCCCATTAGTTGAACACAACTCCTCCAATCCAAATGATCTAGATCAATTGTATCAAATTAGTAATTATATTACTACATGGTGTTCTTATGCTGAGAATGCCATAGATGATCTGGGCGCATAGAATGAACTCATTCTAGCTAATCTTAATCTCTTACATGATCAACAACAAGAAGAAAGTTCTAAGAAAGAAGCCAGGATGCAAAAGAAAGAATGAAGAAGAAAATCAAAAGCAGCTCAGAGCTCAAAATTTTCTATAGATATGTCGACCCCAAATTTTTGGGATCTAGAAGAAACAAAAGCTATCACCTCTGAAACACCTTTCAAGCCAATGAAAATAGAGTCTATTCTAGAAAAACCAAGAAAAACAAAAGCAGAAATTGTGACTCTTGAAAATGCAGCTTCTAAGTTCCCATCTTTCATCATGCCATCAATCCAAAAAGCAAATTTTGTCAAGGAAGTCCAAAAATATCCTAGAATAGAAGAAGATCTATTTTCTTCTAATTCTAGTGGTTATATTTTAGATTTGGACAAATCAACAAATCCCGCTGAATCAATTATAATATGGATTGGAGCTTTATACTAGATGCAAGTAACCACAAATCTCGATAATGTATCCATATTTGTTCTAGCAGAAAAGAGAATGGCCGGAATAGTTTATGACTGGTGGATTGGACCACCTAAGTCAAAGCAAAAAGCAGTCGTTACAGCATGACTATCTACTCTAGAGGTACTGCTGAAAACACAGTTTGTCCCCGAGCATATTGATGAGAAAAAGCAAATCATTATAGATCTTGCTAAAAATGGAGCTGAAATAACTAAAATATCTTGAATCTTTTGGTCAAGATTTTATGGCCAAAGTTTACAAAGAAAATCTTTCAAATTATTCAGTTCAAAAAAATTCTTTTCAATCAAAATTACCAGGAAATCTAGGAGATATGATTTCTAAAGATATTGAGCTTCAAAGCAAATCCATTGATAAGATTTACTGGGTAGATCTTTTATTTCGGTGTCAAGAGAAAGTTAAATATATTTGTTGGCAAAAACAAGCCCATGATATAACTCCCAGTTCTAATGTTTGTCGTGCCACTTTGCCCTGGACACCATTTAAGAAAAAGAGAAAGCATAAAAGGTACAAAAAATTCAAGACCAACAAAATTGCAAATCCCAAATGACCTTTTAAAAATTTCAGATTTCTGAAGAAAAGGAAATAGCCAGGAACCAAAAATAATTGTTGTTTCATCTGTAAGCAAGAAGGACATTATTCTCATGCATGTCAAAAGAGAACATCAGGTAAATTGAAAGCCTGTGTAGATATTGAAGAATTTTGTGATGATTGGTCTGTTGTGCAATCAAAATAAGAACCATCAAATGTATATATGTTGACTGATGCTTATTTTTTAGAAGAAGAAGAATTAATTAGTTCTGTTCAAAAGATGAATATTTGATATGACTGTTCTACTAAAGAATCTTCAGTTGAAAATGAAGAAGAACTTCAGTACAGTGAAGAATTTGAGACTGAGACTAATAGTTCTGAAACAAGTGAAACTGATTTTTTATGTTGGTCTTAGCAATCAGAGAAAGATAAAGGAAAGAAAGTAATATCTCTTCTCCCTTAGTTAAACTCTTTTTTCCCATATAAGAAAAATGTTGGACAACCATCTTCAATGCCAGTTCCTGAATTCGACTCAGCAACAGAACAAAGCTTTTTAAAGAAAATGGTCAAAACACATAATCTTTTATATATACCAGTCTCTGTGCAGGTCAAAAATAGTTGGATAGATCTTGATGCATTTATTGATGCTAGCAGCTCAAACAATCTTGCCAAACCGTCATTATTCAAAGGATTATGGAAACCTCTCCAAAACATCCTAATTTTAGAAACGGTCTGAGATACAGTTAATATCACCCACTACCATTCTCTGGATGTCATACCCATGAACTCGTATATTGAGACAGAACTCTGACATGGTACAAGCAAGTGGGATGTCTTGCCGAGGGCGTTTTGCTAACATTCACGTTTGAAGACCGATGGTCAGATACTGTTGACGATGCACTGCAAGTAGTAAAAGCCACCATCTTCAGGATACCATAGGAACCAATGGAAGTGCTTCAACCAGCATGGATGAGCCAGTTAAGTAGTGCCCTAGAATGTTATAACATGTAGGTAGAAGAGGAGAGGATGACCCTTGAAAGGTTAATATTCCAGTAACCAAAGGTTGTTGCGAGGTTCGAGTACCATCAATTGAGGATCCAAACATCACCACGCCACTAAAAACAAAGCAAGTAAACATTGGAACAGAAGCGAAGCCGAAGTACACAACACTTGTAGACTATTGGGATGATGCTATGGTAGATAAGATCGTCAAATTACTCCGTGAGTATCAAGACTTGTTTCCAACCAAAATCATGAACTTAAAGGGGATCATTAGCGACTAAGGGGTGATCCAGATCACCCTAAAACCAGACATGAAGCCGGTTAAGAAACGACCTTACTGCTTGAATCCAAAGTATAAAGAAAAGGTCCGTGAAGAATTAGACAAAATGCTCACCACCGAAATTATTGAACCTATGGAAGAATCCAACTGGGTGAGTCCTATGGTAGTGCAGGAGAAAAAATAGAAGGGTGAAATTAGAATATGCATGGACTTCAGAAAGCTTAACGACTCATGTGTTCACGATCCATTCCCGACACCATTCACAGATGAGGTATTGGAAAATGTGGGCGGTCAGGAAGCATGCTCATTCACAAATGGCTTCTCCGAGTACCATCAGATCAAGATGGAGCAGGAAGATAGGAGCAAGACAACCTTTGCAACAGAATGGGGCTGCTTTCAATACACCGTTATGCCCTTTGGACTGAAGAATGCGCCAGCAATATTTTCAGGCATTGTGGTGGCCACATTCAGAGAATACATTCACAAGTTCTTGGAGGTTTATCTGGACAATTGGATTGTTTTCGGTTTAGTTAAACACCATATAACGAGCTTACGATTGATGTTGTATACTTGTTGCCGACACCAGATTGCGCTGAACCTTAAGAAGTGCACCTTCCTTGTTCCCTTTGGAAACTTGGTAGACCATGTAGTCTGCAAACAAGGCCTAATGGTGGACCCTACGAAGATTGTTGTTATTCTGAATCTGGAGGCACTGTGAAGTGTCAAATAACTATGTGCTACCTTGGGCCACACGGGATACTATAGGAATTTTATTAAGAGTTATGCCCATATAATAGCGCCTATGGAAAAACTACTAAAAAAGGATGTTACATATTGTTGGAATGATGATTATATGAAAATTTTGGATGTTCTCAAGGAGCAACTGGCATCCTCTCCCATCTTGGTCTTCCCAAAATGGGACGTGGAATTTCATGTACATGATGATGCGTCATGTATCGCATTGGGAGCTGTACTCATGTAGGAAGGTGCGGAAGGTGTGGATCACCCGATCGCGTTCGCGAGTCAACAGTTGTCCAAAGCCAAAAAGAAATACTCTACTACTAAGCGTGAAGGGTTGGCAATGGTCTACATGCTCCAGAAATACCAACACTATTTACTTGGCAGGCACTTCAAGATGTATACCGATCATTCCGCATTGAAATACCTAGTGAACAAGCCTGTGTTGGGGGCTGCATATGGAGATGGTTGTTATTGTTTCAAGAATATGACTTTGATGTCATCATCAAGCCAGGACATCTAAATGCAGGCCCAGATCACTTATCACGAATTGAGACAGGCGAGGAGCCCACAAATTTAGAAGACAGATTACCTGATGCATAGCTCATTGTCGTGCACATCGTAGATGGCCATTTCGAAGACATAATCCATTTCTTAACCACAGGAACTGCGCCGAAGGAATATTCAGTCTAGCAGAAGAAGAAATTGGTGGTGCATGCAACAAACTTTTTTGTCATCATGGAACACCTCTACAAAATGGGCAACGATGAGATATTGCGAAGATATGTACCTTCATTTGAATGCAGATAGGTCCTCGCCGAAGCACATAGGGGTGCTGCAGGAGGACACTATGCTAGATGCGCAGCCGCACAAAAGATTATTCGCACTAGGCTATGGTGGCCAACACTGCACCAAGATTCGAAAGCATACTACCAAGCTTGTGACATATGTCAAAGGACCGGAAAACCATCACGAAGGGATGAGATGCCACTGAATCCATAGATGATGCTACAGCTATTTGAAAAATGGGCGATTGAATTTATGGGGTCGATCAAACCTCAAGGAAAGATGAGTGCGTGCTACATTATCACTGCAACAGAGTACCTGACTCGATGGATGGAAGCATAACCGGTTAAGGATTTCACAGCCGTTACAACTGCAAAGTTTTTGTTCGACAGATGCTCACATGGTTTGGTTGCCTGAAAATATTAATGAGTGATCATGGAATGCACTTCATGAATGAAACCATCAGCACACTCACCGAGGAGTTCCAGGTTTATCATCAGCAAAGTACACTGTACCATCTGCAAGAAATGGGATAGTAGAAGAATTCAATAAAATTCTAGAGACGGCACTGACCAAGGCATGTAACGTGCAGTGAAATGAATAGGACCTACGAATACCTGTCATATTATGGGCATACTAAACCACGTGCAAAAAATTGATGGGTTAGACACCTTTTAGGTTAGTCTATGGCACAGAAGTCATCATGCCAATGGAATACATTATACCCAGTCTGCGAATAACAGTGCTTACAGGCATGTCGGACCATGAAGCCTTGGAAGAGAGACTCGTGCAACTAGAAGAACTCGAGGAAGAAGAATTTTTGGCTGGATTCCACCAGCAGGTGTAGAAATAGTGCGAGAAAGCATGGCATGATTGCCATATCAAGTTGTGCACATTCAAGGTAAATGATTCAGTGTTGTTGTATGACAGCATGTTCGAAACATTTCCATGAAAATTCAAAATGCATTGGTTGGGACCATATGTAGTAAAAGAAGTCACAGACGGTGGTGCAGTCTAGCTAGTCAAACGTTATGGTGAACCCTTCCTAGGAAGAGTAAATGGCAGTCACCTAAAGCTCTACATGGGCGGGTAGGTTACCTAACTAATCAACCAGAGAACAGTCCTTGTGACCCGACAAGCCGGACAAAGATGCGGGACTATAAACATAGGTACTAGAAGCCAGCACCAGAGTAGAGAATCAAGTCAGACGCAAAGGATTCAAAAGAAGAAATGGAGCAGATTTCACCAACGGCCACATGATCTGTTGGGGACCTCCGCATTGTGTAGGCACGGTGGGTCAAACTTCACGCAAAGATTGTTGCACCAACCCAGTGACTCGAGGGAAAGTCACAATGTTTTTGTTGGGGGCTTGTTGGGCATTGGATCCCCTGCGGAATGGTTTTGGGGCTTAAAGCCCAAGTTTTGGTCAAAGGAATGTAAAACCCCACAAAATGCAGGCGCACAACACGAGAGTCTAGGGTTGTCCACCGTAAAATAATATATTTTAATGTAAAGTGTGTCAGCCTACCCATGGGCCGCAGACCATGGGATTGTATAAATAGAGCGAGGCTCTAAGGGTAGAATTCAGCCTTAAAGAGTCTCGAGATGTGATAGTAAGATGCAAAGATCTAAGTAGAGATCTGAAGGTATTGGGTCATAGTAGTAGGGTAGAGGCTCTGCAGTTGAGCGCACAGAGGCCTAGTAGAGTTCGCAACTGAGTGCATAGACCCCTACAGCTGAGTGCGCAGACCCCTGTAGCTGAGTGCGTAGGAAGGAGTCGTGTCTGTATTGGGTCAAGTTAAGAAGACATTATTGATAAAGATCAGTTGGTTTGACATATTGTGACTTTGGTTTATGGATTTATGATTGAATGTTATTTGTTGATGTTATCTGCTTATTTATCTGTGCGCACTTATATCTATGCTTATGATTTAGAATTCTCCTAATAATTAATGAAAAAACCTAAATAAGGAAGAGCTGGGTAACTAATATTGATCACATTGTAGTTGGGGTTGCGCGGTTCCACAGAACACTAGAAACTATTACGCGTAATCCAGTGAGTGTGAAGGTTGGATCGAGCACCAATCACCCACGTCAAGACATCCCTAGGGTATGGAAACCTAGTTCCAGCACCCTCCCATACTACCTCGGGTGAGACCTCAGTCCACGCTCCGTGGACTGTTGCTGAAAGGGCTGGTAGTACCGGGATTTTCTTGGTTAAACACACTGCTGAACCTAGGTCAGGCCCCAAGTAGCCAACAATTACAATGATGCTCAGAGTTCTATTTATTATTTAGAAATAATGGAAAACCATAAACATTTAAAAACCTAACCCTAAGAGATGAAGCACCACAAATTTATCAACCCTATTGGGGTAAATTCATACACCAACTTCTTGGGGTCTTAACTTTGGCATACAATCTCCATTTGATGTGTATGATACATCGTTAGAAAGATCTATCCGAGGAATACAACTTTTATCTACAAGCCCATTTTTCCTTGCCTTTTTTTTCAAAACATCATTTAGGTCCTCAAAATGGCTCTAGTAGTTTAGGACCTGGAACGATCCCAAAAATAGTAAATTACACTAGAATTAAGGAGACTAAAAGAAAAAATGGTGGGGGTCCATGTTGAATAGGAGGGAGGCCACCCATATCCACCTAGATCACCTCACGAAAAATTCTATTAAAAGGGTTAATTTAGGTTTCAGTACTAGAACCAGATTAAAATTCAAGAACATGACCACCAACATATCCTTCTATATTTGAACTTGATTGTTGCAAACATTTGTAAGTGTCGTTCACAGAAAAATGAGATTTCTTGAAATGAGTAATCACCCCTTACATGACATTATCAAAATACAACGCAATTAACATATTGATTACTTAATACTCTCATTAAACACCCATTTATTTCTCACATGTGAAACTTCATGTGGATACCATGGTTATAGCCGGTTCCCACCATAACATCAATAGGCCAGTCCCAAGAATTTGAATGAGAATTAGCTTCAATATCTCAAGTTCTTTAGAGATAGAAATGGAGAAACCATGTTGCAGTACATTTGTTTTGTGTCTTCTTACTATTTTTTTTGGTTCTATGTTCCATGTTTGAATCTTATTATGATCAGGAGCCCATTGTTCGTATCCAATGCTTGAATAAGAGAAAGAAGCCGTATTTTTATTATTGGGTTCTCTAGTATGATGTGATTATAATGTGAGTGATATTTATCCATACCTATACATGGATATTCATGCAATCAATTCAACGATTTCTGATTCAATATGGTATTAAATATCAAGGATGTTTATGATAAATCATTGAAATGTATCAATAGTGCAAACATTCATATTGCGCTCTTGACCATGGGCCACCTAAAAACCCTCTCATGTTACATGTTCTTCACTTTGGATTTGTAGATAATTCCTTCACAAGGGTGGAAGCATCTAACCAACTCTATGTAGAGCCTCACATTTCGTAACAATGTGGCCCTAATTGTAGAGATTCCATCTAAGTTGCGTGAATAGGGAAATTTAGAAAATCTAATTGTGAAAGAAAATAACATGAAGGGTCCATTGCTAGAGGAGATATATAGATTATATAATTTGAAAAATAAGGTTCTTAGTCGGAGTCGGTTATATGGCCAAGCTCCTTCTTTGATGGAAAACTTTGAGAATTGGGTAATCTTGGACATAAGTTTCAATAAGAAAAATGGCATTTTTCCTTCTGAAATTGGGGTCTTCTCTTATGAAGATGGATTTGAGAAATAATTTTATCAAAGGGAAGATTTTGCTTGAGTTAGATAATAAGAAAAATGTAACATGTTAGATCTTCACAATGATAG
Source organism: Pinus taeda (assembly GCA_000404065.3). Taxonomy (NCBI): domain Eukaryota; kingdom Viridiplantae; phylum Streptophyta; class Pinopsida; order Pinales; family Pinaceae; genus Pinus; species Pinus taeda. The sequence goes on along the minus strand of APFE030453896.1, from coordinate 253,094 downwards.
GCTTCATAACAACATTGTGAAGAGATTAACAGGCATGAGTAATTTGTAGGAGATTTATCTTAGAACCAATCCTATTCGGGGGAGTATTTCTCTAAGTTGGGATAAGTAGGTGAAGCTCTATTTTTCATTTTATTTGATATATATTACGTTGGATAGGTTTTAGATCTTCATGGTTGTGAGAAATGACATGATGACCTACAAGAACCATGTATTTATGACCATAATTATCCACCTAAAAGAAAATTATTATATAAATGACCTGAATACTACACATAATGCTCTAAAAAACTTTCATTCCAACAATATTTGGATGTGAAACTCATAGTGTATTCATCCAAACACACCAATCTAACATCATCTTCAAATTATATGTGGGGAACGAGAATGTTATAAATTTTGAGGGTTAATGGAAAACTCCACAATCTCCAACTGAGAATATAGTGTCAGTCCCTTTTTCATGTCCATCATTAACCTCTTCCCCATTTGTTTCATATCTTGTCATCAATGGTCAGATTCAAAATTCTTCTAAGATAGTGTATGCTAGTGTATTTGATATTAAAGAAGTCTTAGCAACTACAAGAGAAGTTGTGTTTGTAATGTTGTGTTCTTCATCATCTTACATAAAAAAACTCCTATTGCTAATTTAGGAGTTTCGTTTTCCTTTGTTTCATCATCAATGTTACCTTCTTTTGTATGGAATGGGAATTATGTTGATTCTTATATGCCATCAAATTTGCAATGCAACAATGGTTCTACAAGCACAAATCATTTGAAAGGGGTTTTTGTGGGTAAGGATATAGAGATAATTTATAAATATAAGCAACCATATTTCTACTAGACTGACTATCAAGCGAACTATCTCGGGGTCCATTTTCTAAGCCATGTATTGTTAGTCTCATAGTTGTTGGGTGTGTGTTAAATTATTTCCATGACTATCCCCATGCGCGGGGGGTTCACAGGGGGGCGGTAGCCCCCCTCTACGAGGTCTAGGGCAGCAACCTGGGGAATTTTGTTTGGACCCTATATTAGGTGCGTGAACCTACCTATGGTTTTGTGCATGTGTTTCACACATGGTTTTGGGCATGAGGGTTTTATGTCCATGGTATTTTTGTAGATCTGGTCAAGGGAACTATAGTTATGTTCTATTCCAGGGTTAATGGATTTGGGTTTATGGATTCTTCGGCATGTATATATATGTATTGTAACATTGAAAGGAATATAATGAAAAATCAATCTGGTAGTCCCGATTTTGGCACCCAAGGGAAAATATCTGTGTATATTTTATTTTTTTATGCTCTCGCCATTATTTATTTTCTGTTTTTACAATTTGTATGCAGGAAATTTATGTATGGGGTTAAAAAATAATAACAGTTGGCCTAGAAGCACTATAGAGTATCTTTATTTTCAAACCCTCATTCATCATGGTTATGGGTCAACCACACAAAACCATTTCCACTAATGTCCATTTTCTATGCCACACATTGTCATCATCATAGTTGGTCCACAAGAATTATGTGGTACCTCTATCCTCAAATCTTCATTCATCCTAGCTATAGCTTATCCAAAATCCCACAATTGTGGGTCAGCCACAAAAATCCTTTCCATTAAGGTCCACTTTCTAGGATGCGCATTGTCAATATCACAGTTGTCTCACAAGCATTACACGGTATCTCTATCCTCGGATATTTCTTTATCATGGTTATCATTCATCCATAACACCATGGTTATGGGTCAACCATTCAAAACCACTTTTTTCAACATCCCTTAGTTTGAGGTAATCCACGAACCCATAGTTATGGTCCAACCATATAAAAGCCTTCTCTTCATTTGCTCATACTTACCAAAGGATTCTCAAGAGACAAATTCACACAATGGGGACCATTCCTTCCTAAGGGGGGAGGATTGATCTAAATGGAAAGTGGAATCCACCTATGGTATCCATCCATGGTATTTAGCCATGTTATTTTATTTCAAAAAAATATATAATTAACACACCTCACTTTATAAAAGGATAGATTCATCCACCACAATGTAGTGGTCGAAGGTTTGTTTCATTTATAAATGGTTTTCTTGAATGGTTGTCTTCTCTATACATTCATTGCATATTTTGAATATTGTGTGGTTTTCATTTTCTCTTGGTGTTCAATTCTCCTATAACTCCCCCTCTCTCCTATAAATGATCAAAAACAAGAAACATGGATGGTGAAATGATATCTAGATCTAAAATGTCTCATGTAACATAAAAATCCCACTCATATAATTCTAAGCACGTAAAATTTCTCCTATACATTTGAAAATCTCTCTTCAACAACCGCATGGACCCTTCTTTTATATTATTTATGATCTTGGAAGTACAACCAACATTATAGAAAGATAAATTTTGATCAATAATGATATTGTAGCTACTATACTTCATGAAGAATACTTCATAACCAAAACGCACCCAAATTGAAGTGAGAACTATAGTGACATAATAAGATGGGATCCACTATTTTTTTAAATGTCCAAGAAAATAGCACCATGACTGTAAATTGGACAAGACGAACCAAAGATAAGTTCCTTGATGATTTGAATAGGATCAATATTCTTTGAGGATTAGGAATCCAAGATAAGAATAGTCCTTAAAGGACATACATAGTGAAAATTCATATGGGGTATGTACCTTGTAGAGGTAGTGTGGTATCTCACATAAAACCTCCCAACATTATGCTCTTGTATAAGAAAGAGCTTGTCAAGTTAAGGTCTAACTATGTGAAAATGTTGGTTGTGATAATGATACTTAACGATGGCTTACCGATCCCACTCTTCTTATGAGAAATATTCAGTTTGAGAATAACCTTGTACTAGGTGTACAATTATGAATACCTCCCTAGTTAAGAGGGAGTGTTGAGAAATGTAACTAGTTTCAGTCTTCATAATTGTCAATGTACAAAAATTATTATGTATGTATTATGTTACAAGAGAAAGAAGAAAGACAATTATTGTTTTATGCATGGGTCCCATGCTTTATTTTGATGGTCATCTAGGTCAAGCATATTCCTCATGCCTCTGAGGTTTCTCATGTCAAAGGAATATTTTTGCTGAGTCAAGAGAGTCATTGTCAATTGTATAAGAACCTATTTGGAAATTTGTAACATTTAAAATATATTTAATTTGGGTCTAGAAAGTTCTATGAACCTCCAAGCACAAGTTGGCCCTCGCAGTGACAAGTTGGCCCAAATAAGGGTATTCAACCCAATGGAACTCGTATAAATACAAGCAAATTCAACCTCATTTGATCACTAATTCAATCTCTCAATAATAAGTTTGATCTGAAGCTTGGAACATCAAGGAAGAAAGATTGAAACTCTAAAATCTAATAATAACTCAAGAACAAGGAAGACTTTTTTTTTTTGGGCTTTTCTCTTTCACATGAGCAAGGTTTTAGGGTTTTTTTTGTTGATACAAATACCAAGATTTCAAATCTAGTTGCATGTCTGAAATTTTTTGCAGGAAGGTCGATATTTGAAGCCAAATAATATTAGAAGCAAAGGAGAGACCCTACCAAATAAGATACAAAAATTGAACTTATTCTCTCACACGTGAAAAAGTTAGGGTTATTCCAACTTCTAGAAAGTTGAAAGTTACAGTTCCAAATTGTAGGTCAACGTTCAAACTGGAAGCTAGTGGAAGAAAAACTAATCATTATTGATTTGATCTTTGACCTAAGTGGAAGGGCTTCTTAGAGGTCTAACTTGGTTATTGGAGGACAACATTGTTTAGGGTTTAGGTCTTGGTTTTCTCATTTGAAGCATATTCTATAAGAAGAGAAGACAATATTTATGGGTTTCCACTTGGAGGGGTTTATCCCTGCCTTGGAGCCTAATACATTTGTCCATTGTATTTATTGTTTTTGTTTTTGACAATTATTTTATGATAAGATATAGTAAATAAACACAAGAAGATAAATAAAGCTCACGAGCAATTATTAATGTTAAGGAGAAATTGAATTAATTTTTACCTTACTACATTGTCCAACAAGGAGATGCATTTAGATATTCTTGTATTTTTATTAATTCATCTCATGTCTCATTCTCTCTTAAAAGAGATAAAATTTTTTTACTATAACTAATCAATTTCTCATCTTGGTTATCACTTACAGGAGAGATATCTGATTTCGCTTTGTGTGCATTAACAAGGAAGGAGATCCCATCCTTGATTAGGTAGTACTAGATTTATCAACTCATGAATATTGCCTCCCTCATGTACATGTAGGGGTTTCCAAATAAAAATTCACACTCATCAGTTCATACTAAATATATCCCCACTTATTCAATACAATTTACACTTCTAGAAAAAACTATCTTACATTGCTTGGTTACCTTGACTTCTACATACTTATTTTCTCATCTCAATGGATGTTGTTGGGTATGGTCATGCATTGCACTCCAATATTTCAGACTAAACCTTCTGCTATGAGATTGGCCCGTGGGCCATTATTGAATAGAGAATTCACCTTTGTCTACTTGGCTTGAACCTTAATATGGAAGAGCTTACTCATATTCTTATATTCATTGTGATGGAGGCTATTCAAGTTCACCCATTTATATATCTTAGTCTAGACAATATTTTCATGTACATCTACGTTGTTATCTCTCTAGTTTCCTAAATCCATGGGTATCACGTTCTAGGTTTTTTGGCATCAATTTTTAGATTCTCTAGATCTATCTCTAGATGTATCTCCTAACGCTTATCATTGGTGTGACCATTAATATTATAATGATTATGATAGTTGTTTAGATTTTTCACTTTTGTGATGTGGTTGTTTCCTTCTTATCATTTATTTTTGTTTCTTCATTCCCTCCTTGGAATTATCATAGTGGTATTTTTTCTTCGAATCAACCAGTTTTCCTTTATTCTCACCCATATACTCTTGGTATAGTGCTTTCGAATAGGCCTCATCAAATTTTCCTAGAACTAAAGGCCATCAATTGCCTCCTTTTATTACTATGTTGGCCTTCCAATTACTTCAAGAGTATATCAAACACTTTGGAGATATACCTAAAATAATGTTTTTTTTTTTTAACTTAATGGTGTACTATTACATGCTCTACGCTTTCTTCCACCAAAAATAATGTTAATGGATCCACTAGTTATCTTAATATTGAAGAGGGTATAGCTAGGAATTCATGAGTATTTTAAACACCTCCCACTTGATAACTAGGGAATCATTGTCAAAGAACAAAATTGATGAGATCCTCACTATCATTTGACCATTTTGAACCAATTTAAACCTTCATTTTTCCCATATACAATCATATTTTGTGCATATTAAAGGAAAAGTATGATTATAAGGGGATTTAAAGGAAAGCCATTTTTTTTATTGTTGGATGTCTATAGTTTTTAAATGCATTTAAAGGACCAATATTAGTTAGGGCCACTAATCAAGGTTATGAAGAAGGTCTTATAACCCATGCAAGTTCATGCAACTACACTCCATAGTTAGTATAGGTGTGTGCTTTTAAATCCAAAATGAGCACATGGTTCTCTTCGATGACATCCCCAGGATGCTCTCTCATTTATTAGACTCAACCAACAATCAATGATGAGTGCTTAGTTGGGATTCCACATGTGTAGACAACTATAGCTATATATGGCTAATATCAAGAGTTTTGTGTGTCATATATGCTTAGCCAAGATGTAGCTGCACATTCTCAAGTTCGACATCTTGCTATTTTCTTGCTCCAAATCTTTGTAAAGGTCATTAGATCGCTCGGGTTTTACTCAATTTAGGCTATGGTTATTGGCATTTTTATAATCTATTCTATGATATATGAAAACAAAACGTGGCCTCTCAATCTAGTTAATGAGGTTTATTATTATTTTAATATTAGAAAGATGATCTCATTGGACCACTAGGAGTGCTCTTGCGCATATCTATGTTATTGTAATCTATGGGTTGATAATAGAATGTTGTCTTCCATGTTTATCCATTGTGTATTGACTATGGTGTGAGTTTATATTTTCTTAGGGCCACACTAGTGATTTGCAAAGGCCCACCAACCCTTTTCATTAAGTCTTTGTATTATTGTATGTTGAATGTAGTGTGATGTGTTATCTAGGTTCTGTAAGTTAATTATTTTTATTGTTCTACTTACTCTAATTACGTAGAAGATCTATAGTTTTGGGAACCAATATGTGGGTTTGTTTCATGATATCCATTCCTTGAACTATAGATAATGCATAGACCACTTGTGTTGATTGTATCTAGATTATAACTTGTGGATTTATCTTCTAATGTGTATATTTTTCATATGATACACAAATCCATTATGAAAAATAGTATTTGGTGCTTGACACATTGATCTACTCTATTTTGTGTAGTGTGTACCTGGATGGCATATAACACGATATAATAGACATACTAGTCTTTGATTTATGAATATGGGTTTGAATTGTTTTGAATTGATACACAATTGTGCTTTAGGATTGTATTATTATTTTTATATAATATTGGTAGCATGGTATATTTTAAGGCTGGAAGTTTATCTTAACTTTTAGAAACCTTAGCAAATCTTACTAGTCCTTAATATGCAAATTGCAAATTTTTTTGTGATATTTTTATAGAAATATTTAGATTTCCAATGATTTTACATTAGTTCATATAACATTTTGGCAATTTTTAAGGTAAAATAATGGTGTAATATAAAATTTGGGAAAATCATTTTAGAAAAAAATGGAAATTGACGAATCTTTTTGCAAAAAGCATGAAAAATTAGCCCACTAACGAATATTAGCCTCTAAAATTTTCCCTAATTAGTAGTATTGTGCATGGTGTGGTGGGTTTGTGTTATTTTGAATACTTGATTATGTGTGCTATGTTCTAGATTTCTTTTATGTTTGCAAGGTGAAACTAATCACTAAAGGATCATATCAAGGCATTGTAACCTTTCTTTATCATATAAAACTACACATTCCCTGAGTAAGGAAAGTTGCAATTAGTAAGGAGATGGTCCTACATTGAATTCCCAAAGGGCACCATAGTTAGGTTTCTTGTTCCACTTAGTAGCTTAATAAATATTGTCCATTAAGGGAAATCAAAGTGCATTATAACTTTGCATGCAGTGACTGATGTCTAAATATGAGAAGTTATTTAATGGGCTATGACACGTGAATTCTCTATTATAGGTGCCAAGTTGAGTACAAGTTTTCTATATTTCCATTTTTGGTTATATTGTTGTTGCGTATATAGGAAATATATACTAAAGACAAGATTCATAGACAACCTGTAATAATTTGGTCATCCTTACAGAATTAAAATGTCCAAAGTATATTTTCTTATTACCAAACCTCTCATACATGACAGTGAGAATATGATTCTCACTATAGTAATTAGATAATAGAATCATTAGTGTTCATACCTCACATATACAATATAGTTTCATTGAGCTTACACTCCCATATTGACATGTTTATGTTCTAAATTTAATGTCAATGAATTCACCCAACAATCACCCTTTAGAATAACCTTAATGCTACGTTTGATCAGGTTTGGACATGACCTTCTATCTTTAGTTAGAAAAATAAGACATTTTTCTCTTCTCCTATGATATAAATATTAAAATAAACCTTTGATTGCTAAAACTACTGATTTAATTTAATAACATTGATTTCACCTTGGTAATGATTTATATCCACTTTAAACAAAATTATGAAGAAGTTATGACATTAGAACTTTTTCCTCTCTTTCTCTAGCTCTTTTTAGACGCCTTATATACTATCCCAAATTTCCTATTTAATGCATCTTTAAGATAGAGCCACCGAAATCCTAAAAATTCCAAGCTTGTTCACTAGATCTACCATGAGAATGGCCATGTTGTAAGAGATGTTAGTGACTTGTGCTTCCATATTTGAAAACAACTCTTCTAACTTTTCTTATGGATCATTGTTGTACTCATCTACCATGGATATGGTTTTAAGACTTATTTATTATGCCACTTCTTTAATCTTGCAACTTCCCATAAAAGTTGTAAGAAATATTTTCTAATACCAATGTGATTGAGAAACTATCATGTATATTCCACTAGAATATCCATCTTAATATATCTTACAATATTTTTTTTTATTTTTTTATGTAGTGTTTTACTTTTAGATTTCAAGTTTAATAATACTATCTAAGCGCATAAAATTTTGAAGTGATATGAAATTGAAATGAAAGAAACTACAAAAATACACACAATGAACATAACATGTACACTAGGAAAACCCAATATGGGAAAACCTAGCTACAATGTGAAGCCTATGTCTTACACTTATCTTATCAACTGTAAAATTCAAATATAAAGAAAGTGTAGTCACTATGGATATGACATGAACAATGTGGCCTAAATAACTGTTATAGGATACTCTACTTCCTTTGTTATGGTTCAATAGATCCTACTTTTAAAATTATTTTCTCAACTATGGAACAATGAAAAATATAATGAGACCAAAAACCTTCCTATCATAGTAGCCCAATACTTGACAATTTCATGATAGGCATTTAGGGATAGGATTCATGCATGCACTAATCCCCAATAAAAAGTTAAGGTTTTGGATCCTCTAGAAACTTCTTGAAAGTCCATAAGTGACTATCTTCACATGTGTGAGTAATGGAAGTTGACATGACATCCACTAAGTATAATGGTGATGAACAACTTAATAGGTCAACGTGTGGGATGCATAACTTTCATGTATGAACTTTGATGGAGGTGTTTTTCATGATGTTGGAAAGATATTGATGTGTAAAATAGTGTTGAGGGGCAAAAAGTTGACCCTAAAAATGATCTTTTAAGGACTCAAATTGGTTTTGAAAGATTTTAGACTTGAAACCACGAAAGTGAGACCTACCCTTATATTGGGACTTTCTAACAACTCCTAATTTTCCATTCATAAGTACCAAAATAGATGAAAAATTATATAATTAAGCATTTTTCATCACACTCAGTCACCACACTATGGCTTATCATATCTCGATTCTATTATCATAATAATGGAACTATGATATGGGTAAGATATCATTAAAGGCCTTAGTTTTTATGGATAGGTCACCATTTCAATAGCTGTTAAAGTAAATGAGTTCAACACCTTTACTAATCACACCTAACCTAATTCTATACAATTAACCAACAACCTCAAATCATAACTTAGGTTATAAGCTATCCTTGCAACATCATTTATATGTGTAAATATATAATTTAATAATCTTTGAAAAAAACATTAATATTATTGAACCATTGTACAAATTATATTGAAGGAATGTTATCATTTTGAAGAATTAATATAATGATATTTGAACAGAACATTCATACTGTTGAACCATTGGGCATGTGATCATTTTAACTTTTTCGAGAAGAAATAAAGGTTTCCATTATGTGTGGCTATAACCAATATGGAATGTAATATTATGAAGGTCACTTATACCATTGAAAGATTGACCCAAGGCCTTTAATAAAGTCTTTGAGAAAACAACAATTGTCCAGTATTGGCCCCAGTAGGCATCAATCAAAACAACCCCCAAAAGTGGTGTGAGATAACACATGCCTTACCAATTGTTGACATTCTTTGGAGCACCCACATTCCCCTCGTGTAATTTTATAATCAAATAACTCACCGAATTTATGGTAACACCATAGTATGTCAATCGCTCACAAAAGTCATTCCTTGTAGTGCATATCAGATCATCCATAATGGGTATGTTGTAACAATATAGTGTGGCAATATTTTACTGAATTTCCCCAAATTCAAACATAAACGAGGAAAGGGTGAGGGAGAACCTAAAAAAATGGGCAAGCTCTCTAGTTGCCTATTTGTTTCCTCATATACAACCATCCATGGATATCCACAGACCCATCCTAAGTATATTTCCCTTCTTAGCCCTCATGAAGCATACACATTTCAATAAATCAAGATAATCCCCATAGGTAAGCTTCAAAGGTTAAAATCAGGTCTCTTCCTATACATACAATATGAGCCAGACTATACATATTATCATCATGAATGATAATATTTCAATATGAATTTTGTTCAAAGTTTGAGGATCATCCAGTGCCTTGATTATGTATGTTGCAAGTTTGCAACATCTTCCTCAACCGAAAACACAACTGTATATGAACAATATTTTCAAATGGTTCACACTAATATTTGGGGATGTAATAAATTGTGGACAGAAGTTAATGGTCCATTGGACCTTTGGCATTTCCATTTCCAAGAATGACAACTTTGTCCCTTAGAGGGGTTGTGAGGCTAGTCTATCCAAAGATTGGAATGAAATTCCCTGCAAAATAGTTTCTAGATATGAATGTGTAAGGAATTCAATCTCACTTAAGTTTTTTCAGTCAACAAATCAACAATATTCATCACAAACACACTTAACTGGTTATTATGTATCTTATACTAATGAGACATGTATCAGTGTATGGGTCTCACTCTCATATGAAGGGGATCAATATAGGAACATCACAAGATATAATAAACATAATTCCATTGGAGATGACGATCAAATAAAAAAAGGTACATGCATTTTGGGTCTTAATTCCTCCAATTGTTTTACAACTTCCTTAATATATGGCCTCATAGCAAGTGAAGGTGCACAATAATCAATTTCAATTTGAAGAGCATGAAGCAATCCATCATATGTTGGGCTCCTAATTCCCCTAAACATTTCGATGTTGAAGATCTCCATGGTGTGTTATTCAAGCACTATAGCCTTAACAATACTAGGCAAGCCCACAATCTCATTTAAGGAATTCTTACTAGCCTCTTTCCCATCAATATTTTCAAAAGAAAAAAACTAAAGTTGTAGTTATCAGCCTTGGTATTAGCCATCTTTATTTTTTGAAGCTTAAGAGCTTGTAGCCTTCTAGACTTTCAATTACCATAATCTCGGCCTCAACATTAGAACTCATCATCCCAACTAACCCAAAATCAGTGAGATGTGATGCATAGTATTCATCAACCAAAACATTCTTATATTTAAGGTTTCCATGAATTATGGGTGTTTCAAGCTCTGTATGTAGATGGGTTAGCCCCCAAGCTACTCCAAGAGTAATATTTTACCTAAGAGCCCAATTCAAATGCTTCCTACTTGAACCATGAACAAGATAAAGCAAACAACCTTTGGGCATATAATTACAAGCCAACAATGTTTCTCCTCTTTTATAAAATTCCCTGGCTACCTAAGTTATTATGTGAATGTTGGAGACACCCCAAATTAGTAATTGCAGGCAATAATAATTCCTTGTTGCTAAGAATTCCTTGTTTAAGAAACCTAAGCACAATAATACCTCCTTAAACAAGATTTTCCTTATACCCAACACAATAACTTGTTTTCCCCAACACTTGTCCAGTTTCATTTAGAACATCATCGATAGTGACATGCTCCCCACCTTCAAACAAGACCACCCTGCCCTCCCTTTTTTCTTTTTCCTCTAACTCATTTGTAAACTCCCCCCTTACCTTCCTACCATGAGAGCTAAAAATTTAATCAAAATAGACAATGAAACAACCAAGGAAGCCATTAGACCAATTATAATTCCAGCCACCACACCAGATCTCTTCTTTATCATGACCATAGTAAAAATGTACGCATCATTCAAAAAAAAATCTCAATTTGATATGTCCATCTCATTATAATGCTTGGAGGGCGATAGTGATGATAAGAATCCCAATATAGGAAATTAGTTTCATGATATGTAGGTATTTACTATAGCATGCCTTTTTTTTGACACTACAGGCCATCTAGAGCATCTTTGTTAATGTATTTTTGGTTTGGAGATGTATTTCACTATGTGTTATTTTGGTTATATGTACTCTTGCCATATAAATGAGAAATTTTGCGTATTTGTGTATAAATGCTTTGGATTCATGTGGATGCACATGACTATATATGTCTTTTCTTTAAATTTTGAATTATTTTGCATATTTTTTGGTCAGCCAATTTTTTTGTATAGTTTTTTCCCTTCCTATTCAAAGGGTTTATCAGTTTGGTCACCGGTTTTATTCTGATGACATTGAGAAACATTGAAGAGCAGTGATCCAGAGTGAAATTAGAGGATAATTTGTGTTTGGCAATGATATTGGGTTCTTTGTGGTGGATATTTGGCATCTAAGGGAGGAGGTTATAGCCCATCTTCAATCTTAGAAGAGCCCACTATCCATTCTTCTAATTCCCAAGTATGTAAATAGTGAAATTATAAGTTTGTCCCTATTTTTTTCTCTCCTTCAAATGAAGATTTCAAATTTTTCTTTGTAATTTCTTACTCAACTTGCCATAGTTCATAGTTATGGTAGTTTTAAAGTTGAACTTTGAAGTTTAAAGTACGTTTTCAATGTTGCATATTTGGATATTTCTTTCCATTTACCATGGTCTCAATATTTAAATACCATGCATAGATCCATGTTGATGTTTTTGATAGTAAGATGCATTGCAACTTTTGAAAGAAACACAAGGATTCAAAGACTGAAATAACACTTACCTAGTATAAGAGGCCAAGTTTCCCCATGCAAGGCACCATTAGAGGAGATTCGATAGATTAGAATGGAGATGCAAAGTCACTTTGAAAAAAATGAAGAATACAAGGCTAGGAAAAAGGAGATAAATAATGAAATAGAGAGGAAGATGTAACTTGTTGCAATGGGAGAAAATTCTCGTCTTGATTTTGAAGTTGAATACTGTTACTATATCCCCTATACCAATGTTTTGGACCCCTTCCATTATTTCCTTCCCCTCCTAGTGATGGTAGTCATCCTAACGAAGAACATTCAAAGCTATGTCCCACCATCCCCCAAATCTACTAGTGGCTTCCAACCATGTCAAGTTGATTCCAACTTACATACCCATTAGAAGAACAAATACAAAGATGCTACTTGTGAATACATAGCAAGATGCTAGTATGATGCAGATATCTCATTCAATGCTTCCTTTTCTCCTTATTACCAACCTATGTGGGATATGGTTATTGTTGCAAGAAAGGCTTCAAAGGAACTAGTTTACATGACTCGAGAGGATTTCTTTTGAAAAAGAGATTTTAGCCATAGAGGAACACTTGAAGGATTTTAGAGCTTCATTTGGCCGATTACCATATGTTAGATGGATGGACTAAGATAGAGAATCATACAATCATAAATGTGTGGAAATTGAAGATCCTCTTTTGAAGGTGTTGTAGTTGGTGGATGGGGGAAAGTTGGTCATGGGATACCTCTATGAGGCTACGGATCAAGAAAAAGATAAAATAAGGAAAACCTATAAAGAAAGAGTACCTAATTATGGTTCTATCTAGGACATCATTGATAACAAATGGAACAATCAATTTCATTGCCCTATACATGCAGTTGAGTTTCTCTTGAACTCACGGTACCATTACAGAACTCACTTATGGGAAGATCAATCTATTGAGTTCAAAGATGGATTATACAAGTTCTTTGAGTGCATGGTCCCTAATGAGACAAAATAGTTGGAAGTACATTGATGGATCATTACTCTCACTGCAATGAGTTGGGTAATTTTGGAAAAAAGCTAGAAGGGATTACAAAATATGTGGACCAACTAGGTAAGAAATTCCAAAGTATTTTTAAGATCAATTGCTTAAATTTTATATATTTGACTTTTTAGCCACACTCACAATATAATTTTTTGAACTATTTTTTTCTTTGCAACACATTGGTGGGATTTAGTTGGTAGCTAATGTCCTAAATTGCAAAAGTTTGCAGTTCGAGTCCTAAGCCAAACATGTGGTGCTCCTACATGTGAGCACAATTGGTTTGTCTTTGAGCGGGTTCACACGAAAAAGAGAAACAATTTGGAACAAAAGCAGGTAAATTATCTCATATTCATGCAATAAAACCTTCCACTAAGACAACCAATTGCTAAATAAAAGACATGATACAAATCACATTATGTTGTATGATATTGATCCAACCTCAGAATGGGTGAAGTAGTCTCACTCAATAGAGTTTGATCTTGATTTTGATATTGATCACTTGGATACCTCAGGAATTTGTTTGGATATAGATCCACTAGATCATACATAGCATTGAGCATGGCACATTGTGCTTCTACTAGTACTACTATAGCCACTGCAATTGTAGATGTCCCTGAGGATTCTGAATACCTTGAGGTAGAGAATGATTTAGCTCCTCTTGAGGATCCCATTCCCAGCAATGGTGATGCATTTTATGGTTGATCATGTTGATCAATGATATGTACTATGTAATAATGTATTATGTAGTAGGCCAAACTCCAATAGGTTGTTGTGTGATTTTTGGACTTTTGAGGCCACTTAGAGAGGAAAAGCCTCATTAATTATGTATTTTCTTGTTGTATATGTCTTGTACTTGGTACCATTTTGACATATACATGAGTAGACTTTGAATTTTTTTGTTTCTAATGGTTGGAAGTATTTGAAAAAAAAAATATTCATTAAAATTTACATTTTTATTTTCGTATTTTTTAGTAAACCAAATCATTGAAATTAGATTGAGTCCCCAGTCAATGTAGGTCCAATTCCAAGTCCAAACTAACTGTTGACCGATTCCAATGCCAAGTCCAAGTTTTAAAACATTGATGCACAAACAAAGAATAAGAATACGCTTTGAGCCATGAAACCAAAGATAACACATTTCCGTCTCAATAAATAAAAGATTCCAACTGCGAGGTTATGGGTTCAATTACATGGAGTTGGACAACATTCTAAAAGAATATAGGTCTAAGTACCATCAAAGGATGTACTGAATAGTTTCAAAATTCAAATGGATGCATCAATATCCTTCAAAAGTTTGGGTATAGTGAATTTAATTTTATAAGCCTCTTGGAAAAATAATGATACAATACATGCATGTCATTTAACTAGCAATAAGATGGTCAATATATGATTATCTACAGTAAAACATAAACAAGAAATAGCATGTATCAAACAATATCCTAGGTTGTTGATACTTTAACACGTGTTTTGTATTCTTTAGACAATTTTATTAGGAAAATCAAAATTCATTGCAAAATGAAATTTAATAAATATAGAAATAAATGACTTCAAAATATAACTATCTAGAAGAAAACACAACAATTAAAACTCAAATAAATGGAGGTATTTTTACATCACCCTATTTGATCTATAGAAACTCTATCCAACCCTGTAGATTGCACCCATGAAGGTCCACAAAAGAATTTCCTCCCTCCTCCAACAATTGCAACCTAAGAAGGAATAATTATTGACAAAGATAGATTCCATCCTCCACTATAGATTTGTTTGTAGAATCTAGAGAAAATAAAAAATTTATGCAAATGTTATAAATTAAAATACCTCTACAGCAAGGTCATTAAATGGTGTAATTTCTCTGGCTATTGATGATGTCACCTATGAAAAAAGAAGATTAAATTCCAATTGTCAAACAGTCTCCATGAAAACCAAGCCCCTTAATATTTAGGCAATGAAGAGGGTAATATTATGGTAATATTATTCAAAGATACAATTACACAAGAATAGTATCTACATTCCATTCAACCATCTAGGAAGTGATTTTAAAAAGCAACCATGAAATATTGATATACCTTTTAAGAATCAGCCATGAAATACACTATGTGATCTTGGGCCTCCTCCAAGATCCACTACATATTTGTCTGTAGAATTTGGAGAAAATGAAAAATCTATGTAAATGTAAAAAATTAAAATACCTCTACACTAAGAAAATTAATTGTTGCAATTTCTATGGCTATTGATGATGTCACATGTGCAAATTATCGATAAAGACTAGAATGCAAAGGTGGCGTAGCACACTATATTCCACGATACCTTGGTTAAAAACTTTGACAAGGATAAGACATGGATAATCATCCCAATTCAAGTTTAAAGTGGAGAAAACTAGTTAACCTTGACCTCTTAAATGAATCATTATGTTAATTTCAACATTGGTGGATTTCACACGATGGTTTTCTGCCCATGAGTTTCAATGTAGTGAAGCCTTTAAAGAGGGGAATGTTAGATTAACCTTAAATTGGTAAATAAGTGATTGTGTTAAGGTCAACAATGGTGGATTTTGAGCCATAGTTTTTGTATCCGCATGATTTTGATGTATTAGTCCTTGAAAATGCCTTGGGATACTCCATTGTAATGGGATTTGAGACCTTGTTAGCCTTTCTCAAGGGTACAATGACAAATTTGGCTAGTTTCCCCTATAAGGATTTTCCAAGGTAAATCTTGTGTCAATGTGTGCATGATTTATGTGTTTTTGTTGTTGGTTAATCATTTCTCTCGTAATATTTGCTTATTCCTAACAACACAAAGACTACCACTCATGATGAATGAAATTTAAGTTAAAGTGCCCATCCCTTCTCTACAAATACATTTTTTAGAGTTACATCCATTTTTCTAATATCCATAAAGATTTTATTTCAAATATTTTGAAAAATATTTCAGTGTTATTCTTCCTTGTTTTAAGTACGCCAAATTTCATTCAAGAAAATCCATTTCAATTTCAATTTTTGAATATTATAAAATATCTAAATGTCTATGTTTTGACCTAAATATATTTCTTGCGATTAAAAAAACATGTATATATATAAAAATCAACCAAATCGAATAAAACTTGAGTAATCCAATAGTTTTAACAAGTTAGATTTCATTTGAGACAACATCTTCTATCAGTAATTACCAGCTATTATCTAGCAAGGAACATACTACTTATAAAATGTAAACACATAAAACAATGAAAAAACATTAACCTAATAAAGTTAAAGCAGTGCAAACAAGATAGTAATGGTTGAAATAAAAAACAATTGAATTTATGAAACCTAAATTATGACAAGTTCTGAACCTTGTTCTTTTCAATGATATTGGATTATAAACTCAAATTATTGCATTATCAAATAAACATAATTATATTTAACTATATAATGTTACTTCATTCTCCTTCCCCACGCATAATAAACTATACATCCTAATAACTACTACTAGAAATTGTATATGCTAGAAGATTATTTTTAAGAAAATTATGTTAAAACACCTTAACATGGGCTGAAATAACAGGAAATTCACTTATACTCTTCATATAAATTCCTGACAAAGCATAGAAATAGGCACGAATAAGCCTAATAGGTTTTAATGGTAGTTTAGCAAACCTACATTACTAACCACTAGTGACTCAAAACCCTATAATTTTGTTCACAAATTTTGTTGGGTGTGGAGCCTGATTATGTTCCTTATTCAAAGGTATCACTGCATTGGATCCCATTTCATAATGTAGCGGCAATGCCACACGTAAAATGTATGCCGTCAAGGGGTTCCAGGGGGGCCGACAGCGATTATTTGGAGCCCCCTACTGGCGGGGGATCGGGGTAACGCCTCCGAAGCTAAAAATAGATGTAAAATTGCCTTGTAAAATGTTGTAATTTCGTAGTCAATCTAGGTCGTTCATTAGGGCGGATATCTTACATTACTCAAACGCCAATTTTTTTCAACACACTGACATGATATAATTTTTTTTTGAAATCTCAAAACAAAGTGATTAATTTTTTTTTTGCAATGGTGTGATTTCTATTTAAAAGCATCAATCCTCTAATTGTTATAAGAGCATCGAGCTGGTTTAGATTGTTTTTATTTTCTAAAATAAGGAAACAAGTGCACAACAATTCTATTTGTTTTTTAAAGGCATCAAAGTGTTTTTGTAAAAGAGCACCAATATGATAACATATTTTTTTCAGAATGCCAGAAATGTGGGGGTATTATGTCAACACCCCAGTACTGGTAATTTTTTAAATGATCAATGCGCTTGGTTCTTATAAGTGAATCGGTAGTGTTTAAAACCTATGAATTATAGTATTTCATAATATACACTATAAGAGTACCGAATTTGTTGAATTCTTTTTTATTTTTTTTAAATTGGAAACAGGGGCGTACCAGTGATGTTTTTTGAAAAACATCGGTGCATTTTTGTACAAGAGCACCGATACGATAACAATTTCTTTTTGAAATGCCAAAAAATGGTATGGGAATCATTTAAACACCCCGGTATTGTTACTATTTAAACGCATCAATGCTTTTTGTTCTGAGAACCACATCGATCCAGTTTAAAAACTATAAGAAATTTTATTTTCACATAAAATGACATATTAATCTCAAATTATCCTTTAGGATGAGTCCACATGAATTAAGGTAGGTCATGGTATACATTTTGAACCGAATGGAAATTGGAATCTACCCATGGTATTCATTCACCCATGGTATTTATCCACCCATGGTATTCATCCACCTATGGTATTGTAATTGGCATCTACCCATGGTATTCATTCAGCCATGGCCACCCATGGAATTTACCCGTGGTATTGTAACTAAAAAAACTTGCAATCTTCAATGTGATTTCTTTTGAAAATGTTTTATATATTAAGGCACATTTTGTGAAAGGACTGATTTCCCACCCCAATGTATATTTTATAGTTATTCTCTGTTTTAAAATAAAATAAAATAAATTTTATGGTTTTTTTTACTGTGTGTTCTCCTCTTCTCTTCTAGCATTTCAATTTTTTAGATCTTAGGGGCCTCCCCCCAAGGTGTGGACCAGTTGTATCATATTCAAGTTGCAGCTCCATTGGAATGAGGGTTTGAAGCATATTTTAGTTTCAAATATTTGCAACAATCTTCAGAAAACTTCTCGCAAGTGCTATGACCCCGTTAGAGCATCTTAAAAGTTGAAAAACATATTATTTGAAATTAATTTTTATTATCTCAAATAGGCTTTTTACATAATTTTATTTCATTTCCCAGTTTGAGAGATATGAGAAATTAGCATTACACATGTTTGGAACGTTGTGTGACCGCACGTCCCATGAGTTTTTGGAATCCTTTTCTCACCCTAGTGGTCATAAAATTTCAAATATCTTGTATGAATGGAAATTCTCTTCAATACCTCAAATGGATCTTTGACGAAATCTTATTTCATCACTTGCAGAAGAAGTTATCAGCAAAGTTGTAACATGAGGTCTATAATGTGATAGAAGAATTTACAACATCCCATTGGATAGGAGAATCTAAAACACACATGGCCACTATTGATACAAGTCCAAAACACATTTATAGTTCAGGTATATCTTTGATGTGACCTGGTTTTGTACCCCACCCAGAATCCATGAGTTTTTATATCTATAGCATCATTTGGAGGGGGTTGCATTAGGAGACATGCCCTCCCACCTTGCTTTAGTAGGCACCTACTTCAAATTCATCAGTTTCAGCATAGCAACATCTCGCTTGGTTTCATTTGGACATGTTCCCTCCCACCAAAGGCTATTTAGGCACCTACTACTTCATCAATTATCATCATCAGGATTATGGGTCAACAACACAAAATCCTTGTCATCGAATTCCATTTACTAGGATGCACACTATTAGTATAATAGTTGGTCACAAGCATTACAAGGTATCTCTATCCTCAGATTTTAATTTTTCATGGTTATGGGTCATCCACAAACCCACACTTCATGGAAGTCTATTTGTTAGTTTGCACACTATTAGTATCCCAGTTGGTCACAAGAATTACAACATATGTCTATCCTCGTATATTTGTTCATCACGATTATGGGTTAACCACACAAAACTCTTCTCTTAAGTGGCTCTTCAAATTCAACAAAGGCTTCTCAGAAGATAACTTCATGCAATGGGAACCATTTCTTCTTAATGAGGGGGGAATGATCTGAATGGAAAGTAGAATATACCCATGGTATTCATTCACACATGGTATTTATCAACCCCTGATATTCATCCACCCATGGAATATACCCATGGTATCATAAGTGGAATCTACACATGGTATTTAGCCACTCATGCAATTTACTCATGGTATTGTAACTAAAAAAAACCTATAAGTGACAGGTCTCATTTTGTAAAAAGATAGATTGTCCACCACAATGTAGCTTTTACAATTATTCTCTCTTTTAATAAAAAAAGAAATAAATTGGTTTTATTTACTATGTGTTCTCCACTTCTCTTTTGTGATGACAAATTCTTCTTAAAGTCACTTATTCTTGAAAAATGGTTTGAAAACTATATTGAAATTCAAATTGTGGTTATATGGTTCTCAAGTTTAATTTTATATATGCACCAAAAATTCATTTTTGATTTTTTCCAAATGTAGGGACAGAATATCTATAATGTCAAATGGACAATTCTTCAAATTCTATCTTGTTCCACATTGGTGATCAAATTACTTCACATAGTTCTCCCTTTCCATCTCCAATAATTTCATATTTTATTTATATTTCGATTATCTAATCAATTTTTTTTCTTTTAATACATGTCAGTTAGAATAAAAATGTATCCAAAATTGTAGGATCCTTATTCAGAATCAAGTTCAAATGCAGAAAATATTCCTCCATTTTAAAAACATCAAAATCTCTTAGCAGGAGTAGAATATCGCAAGAAATTGGTAGATAAAAAATGACATCCTCTTCACCCTGCCAATTCCAACATGGCATCTTCTAGCATTCTAGTAATGATGAGAGACCCACCTACCATATTTTGGTGAACCTTGCTACAATGTCAACTCAAGAAAAGGTTACATTAAGAGGAAGACTCACTAAGGAAGTATACAAAGAATGATTGAATCAACCACCTATTGAATTCCCACTACATCTATATTCACTAATTAGGAATGACTAGAACAATAATATTTATTTATCACAAGTTGGAAATAGAAGCAATAAAATAGAGTTTGGTATGGATGATTACTTACGAGATATGATGGCCATCGAGAAGTGTTGTTAGATTAATTCCAGAACGATGAGCTAGGGGATGATGCTCATATCACTAATATCTTATTTGAAAGCCTGAAATTTGCTTCCACCACCCCTCTCTTTGAACCTAGAAGTAAGTTAAAGTCTACTTAGTTGGTGACAATGATGTTGTTGTATAATATGAAAGTAAGGTTTGGCATGTTGAATGTACATTTCTCAGCAATATTGACGTAATTGACCTGCATTGTCAATCAATTTCCTTGTATTTTGTCACATAGTCAAAATTAAAAATGGTCAATTTTATGAATGTTAAATATTGACATTGTACAATTATGATCCCCTCCAATTGTAGGGTATTAAAAGATAAGGTTCTTCCAAGTGATAATGTCTTATCGGGTATCTTTGAAGAGGCAAAGAAGTTGTTGAAAATGTTAGGTGTTCAGCACCTAGCATATCATTCATGTCTACATTATTGTATTCTATATAGAGGAGAATATGTAGACAAAATGATATATTTTTAATGTGAGAATGACAGGTACTATAATTCAAAAAAAAAGGTAAATTACATGGTCCTCCTCAAAAAATATTGAGGCACATGCCTATAATCCAAATGATTCAAAGGCTCTTTCATTGCAAATAATTATCTATGTTGTAGGGATCGCATGCGTCACACAAAAGTGAGTGAGGAGTTATGTAAATCCCAATAGATTCAATATCCATGAAGCATATAGAGGATACATAGCCTTAAAAAATCAAGAATGAAGTGCGAAGTCTACGACTCAACGTAATCATGGATGGTGTCAACCCATATTCCCTCCAAAACATCAACTATTCTATTTGGATTGTAGTAGTGATTGCTAACAAAATCCCCCCATTGTTTTCTGTGAAGAATGAACATCTTGTGTTGGGTCTCATAGTCCCTGTTAGAAGATAAGTGAAGAATATGGATGTCTACTTACAACCATTGGTATATTAATTGAAGTAATTGTGGGAAAAAATACATGGGTATGATGTATCAAGACCCATTGCAACAAAGAGGATTTTTATGTTGTATGGCATATGTTCTTACACTAGTCATGATTATCCAAGATTAGGAGTTTTCTCTAGTAAATTACATTTTTAATCATTTGTTTATATACATGACAATATTGTTTCACATATTAATTTAATTCATTGAAATTTTTCAGATTTTCATGGTCTCTAACATGTCGACTTGTATACAATATTTTCACAAGTCCTGTAGCAAAAAGGTATCATTGATGTAAATGTTGTGGACCTTCTTTGAAGTTTAGGTGGTATGAAAACCTATGAAAGACATTGTATGACTACTCTAGGGTATTTCTCCCACAAGAACACCATTACAGAAGAGAAACATCTTCTTTTAATGGTAAACTAGAGAGAACCAAAGGCCCGCAATAATTAAACTAGTTGAATGGATTACAACATATGAGAGAGAGAAGGAGAAGGGGTTTGCATAAATTTTTGATCTAAGTGGGGAGCCTATGTTCGATTATCCATAATTCTTCAACACCTATGTTGAGAAATTTCCCATTGGGATGAAAAGGAAAATTGTCTTTTATGATCTCCCATATTAGGAGCATCTTAAGATTGCCCACTTACTATATCCCATGCATATATTTAAAAATGTTTCATATTTTTTATCGAGGCACATATCATCAAAATAAAGTGACACGTTGGTTGTTAGGAAAGAATTTATTTCTTCAAAAACTAAAAATAAACATTGTCCAAGACAGGAAACTAGAGGATAGGTTGGTCTCTCTTGGTCTTTCAAAAAAGGTGATGTCCCATGGATTTTAAAGAAATATGATATTTATTTGGAAAAGGAGAACTACTTCACTATGGAAGATTGTTTGTTGGGGTTGAAATTGCATGACCATTTGAACCTTCTAAGAGTACGTATGTCAAAAAATGATTTATTTTTTATTTTTTATTTTTTTTTTATGTAATGGGATATTTTATAATTTGTGTATAATCTACTATTTAGTGTGTAGTGTCATTATACTCTAATCATGAATGGGTGTGTGAATCATGACTTCCCCAGAGACTTACGACATGCCATATCTAAATTATCTACATTTGTACGTTGGATCACATCAAAGGAGATTCATATGGATAGAATTACATGGGGATGTCAAGAGATAGTTGAGATCATTTGTATGTTTGAGAAGAAACTTTCGACAAGTTTCATGGACTTGCAAGTTCATCTTATAATTCAGCTAGTAGATGAGGTTGACTTAGTTGGGGTGATTTATTGTCATTGGATGTTCTTCTTAGAGAGGTACATGAAGAAATTGAAAGGATTTTTTTGAAAAAGGGAAAAAACCCAAGGGGTATATAGCAGAGTGGTATAGATCGTATGAGACTTTTTATTATGCCAGTGAGTACATCAAGCACATCGCCAACACACTAGGCACATCAATTTGGGACAGCGAAAAGGATGAAGACAAAATATAAGGGGAGGTTCTCAAAATAAATGGAAAGAGGCACATTATAAAGAGTAAGTGTAGGCTTATCATTTGTTAAATTACTACAAAGTAACTATTCACCCGAAACTTCATATTAATGCATATTCACACACACACACACACACAAACATATATGTGTGTGTGTGTGTGTGTGGTTTCATTTCATTAGCGAATTTAAACAATTGAAGCCATCAACAAATTCATTCTATACAATATGGAAGTGACACAACCATGGGTCGTGTCGTACGAACAGAAGAGGAGGAAATGGGACAATGACTAGAAAAAATCCAAATGGTTTAATAGTAGAGGTATGCCTTATCACAATCATTTAAAAGAAAATATGCTGGTGACATGCCCTAACATTTGGGTTGTTGATTAATTTAGAGAGAAATATGGTGCATCTTGTCGTTACAATCATGTTGAAGAGGATGCGCTAAACATAGGGATTGGGTGTAGCAACTTGACAATTATAATCTCTTTCTGTAAAGTTTTAACTTCATACTAGACCTTTGAATTGTAACATGTATATATATTTTATATTTTTAATTATGTTCGGGTTATAAACACACAACACTCTAATTTTTTCACATTTTTGTAGGTGCACTTGTTCCCATCAATGTGGACATATGGACATCATTTTTGCATGGAGGATGCTAATGATGGATGCATGAGAAAGATTTTGTAGTGGAAGGTGAGCTTAACCAATCTAATCGTTCTATCCACCATGATCAAAACCTAATGTGGAGGACATTATGTTGCATTGAAAAGATACAAGAGATCATTTAGGTGGACTTCTCTTTGTTCCAATGTGTTAATTTTAGGTGCAAGTGGTGGGACACCTTTGATCAAAATAATTTAAAGGAAGATCATGATAGTTGGCTAATATCTATCAAATCTAGAAAGATGTGGCATAAAGCTAAGGAGCCTTATGTTTTCTCAAAACATTGTAACTATGTGTTTTTTTACCCAGATGTGTTGGATAGGGATTGGTGGTTAGTATTAAGGCATGACCCTAGATCAAAACATATTTTTGAGAACAATATTGTTATCACGGTAAGCAAGGAAGATAATTGGGGTGATAACAATGGAGAGTGATATATAATTGGATTATTTCATCATTTATACTAGTGTTGTATGTCTATTTTCTTTATTTCACTAATTATATTATTTTTTTATTCATCTTGTTGGATTTTTATAATATAATTAGTAAGGTTCACAAATGTTTTTACACATTTTTTAGTAGTGAAAACGTTTTTACACTTAAAACTAAGTATTTTCAATTGTGTACAATATCTATGATAATAAGGATTCAAGGTCACAACCCAATAGGAAAATGAGAACAAAATGGTGCATTTAGAAATAAGATTGAATATTTAGTCTCGATTTAGGTACTTATTGGTCTATTAATCAGTTCACGTGTTTTTACTTTGTGTGTAGTTCAAAATAATTATAAATCATCATTTAATGATAACTCTATTAGGACTTTAACAATGAAAAAAAATGTATTAGTATGTAAAATTAAATTCTTGACATGAGAGGTAAAGTCATGTTTACTATATTTAGATTACAGTTCTTGCAACATTATGTAAACTAAAATAAGGTCCTATGCATGTATAAAATGTGATTACATATTGTTATGGACCATAATAGAAACAAATGGGCTTACATGGGTTCATGAGAGGTTTTAATTTTTTCTTCATGGATAATGGAACAATTTTGGCTTTTTTTCCAATGGTAATTATAGATAGAAATTGAATTAATAAATATTTTATGGCTCAGAATTAAATGATAAATAATGTGATGGTGATTAAGAGACATTTGTTTTAATTTCAAATAGACTTGTGATGCATTTTTCTTTCCTATTTTGATTATGTAAAATAATATCTATTTTTATGTATTTATAAGTAAATTATTTAAAGTAGACATGTTGGTATAGGTTTAGTAATAATAAATGATAATGATACATAATAAGGTGTTGCATGTGATATATTATTAAAATTTATCCTATCCAGAATGATCATTGAAGGACACGAACCCAAGTCATATACATCATGTCATTGAAAGTCATAAGGCTAAGCCATATACATCATGTCCTTGGTTCGAATGAAATCAATGGTATGATATGATAGTGGCATGAAATGCACACCTGCAATTTTTCATGGTGTTTGGTGTGTGAATAATAAGACCCATGAAACCCTAATCTGATATATTTTCTCTGTACCACTGCCTTCTAATTTCACTCCTATTTTACTATTCAAACCGACAATATTTAACAAAGTATAAACTTTTCACAGCTCCATGGCATCATGCTAGTCTATAGCAGGGACTTTTGAGATCCAGGTAAGACACCTTTGAGGTGTTCTCCCTCTCTTTGGCCTTCCATGGTCAGACCATATTGTATGGGTATGCATTGTTCCCCTGCTCCTGTTGTTTCTCCCTCCTTCTCCCTCTACTGACATCTTTGCTACATGATTGACATATAAAATACATCAGCCTTATACATAACATACAATTTTTTTAATTAAATGGAAAATATTGTTATTAATATGGAATCATAACTTTCAATTTAAAAAAAAAAAAAACATCAGTACGCCAAAACACAGTGATACATTGTTTATCAAACACAATCGCACTGGAATCAGTGCCCACATATGTATGGCTCATTGTTGTTGGTTGACAAATTTAAATTTCTTAGTGGTGCATCACACTTATGCACACATATGTATGACTCATTGTTTTGGTTCACAAATTTAAATTTTCATAGTGGTGCATCACACTTACACACTAGTGCTTACATTTCACCTTTTCGGAATGGTACAAAACATTCACATTATAGAACATATCGAGTTATAGATATATTTTTAAATATTATTTTTGTGGTGTGTTTGGTAAATATGATTGCTCCCATGCATGCAGAACACACCATGTGCACAACAATTTTTATGGTGATTAAGGGGAATTTGTTTGACTTTCATATTGACATGGTGATGCATTTTTGTTTCCTATTTAGTTTATGTAAA
>APFE030453896.1:205669-225811 GCA_000404065.3 Pinus taeda | reverse complement strand
TATTAAAAATTAAATGAGTTACACATTTTCTTCTTATTAAGAAGTGGCTAAATGATTTTACTTTTAATTATTTTCTCCTTGTGAGTATTGAAATATTTTACTAGTTAAGTTAGATTGAATATCAATGAACTATTTAAGCAATAGAAAAATATTTATCGTAATTTTATAATTATAGTTTCAATCATACTAAACTTTGTAAATTATAAAAATATCTTTGCATTTTTTTTTAAGTCGTTTTGCATGCAATTTCATATATAAAAGTTTGAAATAAGTTCACCACTACGTAATCTATAATAAATATTATTTCATAAAAATAAATATCATGATGATAACCATCTAACAAACATAAACATCATCTAATACACACTTTCAAATTCACTACCATCATCTAATTATATACACATCTAGCACATATAAATGTCATTATCTAGCACACAAATATAATAATCTAATAGGGCATCATCATCGTGATCACATCTAACAAAACACAAACATTGTAATTTAACATCATCACCACACACATCCTCAAATTAATATAAATCTCATGTCAAATAATTGTTATCACATACAAATCTATCTGCAAGCACATTAAATGAACATATCTAACATGACCTAACAATATACACATCAACAACAACATATAAATTAAGTAAATAAACATGAACAAAAAAAAAAATGCACCAGACATATATATATATATATATATACAAACAAGTCGAATAACTACATCAAGTCAAATAAGTGAAATCAAATATTTGATACAACAAACATAGTAGTGCCACCCTAGTTTGCAGTAGAAGACGATGGATGGTCAACTA
The DNA here is from genome assembly GCA_000404065.3 of Pinus taeda. Taxonomy (NCBI): domain Eukaryota; kingdom Viridiplantae; phylum Streptophyta; class Pinopsida; order Pinales; family Pinaceae; genus Pinus; species Pinus taeda. The sequence continues at coordinate 224,993 of APFE030453896.1, read as the reverse complement.
CTGACTCAATGTCTTTAAAAAACAATTCATATTGAGGAGGAAGTGGATAGTCTATAGTAGAAGATGATGGATGGTTAACTACTACATCAAAGTAGTCTATCAGCTCTGAGGTGGAGGAAGAGATGGTTGGTATGCTATGTTAGGAGAAACGTGAGGCACATCATCTAGATCTTGCATCTCATCATTAGGAGAATAACAAGGAGGGGTACTGCTAGAAGCATGACTGACACCCTAATGGTTATGACCCGATTGGGTGGTACTATGAGAAGCATCATAATAACCATCCTCATCATGATGATCATGAGAACCACCCTCCTCATCATCATCACCATCACCACCCTCATTTGATGTATATGTCATTGCATGCCCTACATCCACATCGTTGTCACTACCCTACTAGCTCTGACGATATGACACATAAGAGACATCGTCTCGGGTAGACAGTCCCTGTAGAGATCCACGAATCTAGACTTTTTGGTCATATCTCAAGCCCTCTCACGATGGATTACCTCATCAATTAAGACTCTATGTAATCTATCACAGTAGTCCATTTGAAATCGTAGACCAGTTGTACAACCCTAGATTCCCACACCTCCTAAGAATGTACCTCAACCTCCTGGGCCTCGCCCATCTCCTCATATCCCTCATCTGATGGGAGAGGAGGCATGTCCTGATTGAATGTGCCGATGTCTACAAAATATATAGTACACAACAATAATTAGACAATTTAAAAATTAAACAATCTAATAAAACAAGTTAAATAACATGCTAGAATAAATTTATTCTAATTAATTAAAAAAATAAAATGAAACTAAATTAATTTAAATAAACACTAATATTACCTCTTTCATATGGAGGCTCAACCACTGTGAAGAGGATTTTGGGATGCTGTCTCCAATCAATCCCCATGTATGGAAATGAAAACATGACAAATGCATGTTCATCCTCACTGGCCAGTAGCATCAATGGCTCAGCAAAAATCCTAGTCATATACTCCAGCAGGCCCCTCTTGAGCGTTATCTGCCACCACATGCACATCTGGACATCAGTGATTAGCCTAGGAGGGAAATAGTCAAAAGTAGGTCTCAGCTTTGGAAACCTCTAAAAAAGTAAACAAAAAATATTTGAAGTGAAAGGGAACGTCACCCTCCCATGTCTCAATGCATGACACTTATCTAAACCCATGAAAAATTGCCTCAAAAAAATGGGATACCATCTGATACAACATGACACTTGAATCAAAGAATTAGCATAATAAAAGATAGGGAAACTAATGCATTTCTCATCACTAATAGAGCGCGAAATGGTGGTGACTAATAATGAGAGGAACCTAACCTACTGTGTGAAAAAAGAAGAAAACCATAATTGTACACCACGAACCTGAAAATCTATTGGACGGACCACATGAGACCTGACATATCTCTGACTATACGTAATTTGACACTTAGCTAAAAACCCATGGGGGACATCAGGGAACTAGGGAAAATCCTCCCCTCTCTTAGATAGGCTAGTGATAAAGTATAGGTCCTCCTGAGTGGGCCTATACCATGCCCTGGGACTGACATGGAAAGCCTATTCCTAGGCACTCCATAGGTAGATCAAATGTGCAAATAAGATCGAGTGCACCTTTAAGGATGTAGCTTCTTCATAGTACCTGAGGAGGCATACATTCCTTAATAGATCTCAGGTCACTGCACTAAGTGGGTGACGATATTAATCATTTTCCCTTTCTCTAGCCTCCCATGTTTAGACCACTTTGTATGGGTCCGTCTGCTGCTCCTGCTCTTGCTACTACTCCTTCTACTGAAGTCTTTGTTGCATCATTGACATATAAAATACATTAGCCTCATACATAAAATAATTGTTTTTATTAAATGAAACATGTATTTATAAATATGGAAACATAACTTTCAATAAAAAAAAATCATCAATGCACTCAAAACACAATCATGCACTGGCTCCGGCGCGCTGCCAAACATAATCCCACTGATATTGGTGTGCACATAAGTATGACACACCATTTTTTGTTCAAAAATTTAAATTTTCATAGCAGTGCATCACACTTGTGCATCGATGCACACATACAACCTTTTTGCACCGAAATAGAATTTTTAGGTTATCAAACACACCAAGCTATAGCTATATTTTTAAATATTATTTTTGTGATTTGTTTGGTAAATATAAATGCACCAAGAGTAACGAGCCGACATACAATTTATCACTTTTCCAGTGTGTTTTCATTTACAAAACACAACGAAATAATCATGTTGTGTTATGTTGATGCATCGAAATGTGGTGCGCCCTATAAATTTACAGGGTGTGAGCTAAATATATTAAGCATACCACATAGAGAGAATTTTCCTTTTTCAAAAAAAATGGAAAATTTATTCTAATTTTCAATTCTAATCTTCTAAAAAGTTAAATTAGGGAGAAACATAGACATTTAGTCATCTAGGAGGCATTATGGACATGTAATGGAGAAAAACAAATTTTAACACGGTTTGAAAAAATTGGAAATTTAGGTATTGGGCACCATATAGAAGGATGTTGAGCAATAGAACCACCAAATTCAAGGTGCTTTCTGAGGCAAGAGTGACACTAGTGCTTCAGAGCTCTACTGCACTATAGATGGTAAAAATGAGATTTATAGCTAGGACGGTTTTTTTATTTGACCCTCTTCTAATGCATTACTCTAACTGCACCGATGCAAAATAGATCCAAAAGCACCACGTATTTTTTAAATTAAAAAATATATTGTGATGTTTTCCTTAAGTCACCCCAAGGTGTTCTAAGGAAAGTATTACACTGGTACTTTGTTTGACTATAGCACCACTCTATTTTTAAAAATTAAAAACGGCCTAGTAGTGCTCTTCCGTAGATGCCTCGAGGCGTTTTAGTACATCTACCACACCAATTCATCATTGGAAAAACACCTCATTTTTCTAAAATTTAAAAACTATAGTTGTGCTACTTAGTGGTATGCATCGAGACATTTTACTAAATGAAGGGCACTAGAAATATCGATTATTAAAGCACTAGTGCATTGTGTTATTTAGTGCACCATGTTTTTTTATTTTCTAAAAATAAATTTTACACAGTTCACCATGTTATATGCAACACCAGTTCTTGTATGGATAGTAAAGCATTGGTGTGTTTGTATATTTTAGACAAACCATTGAAAGAACATTTGCCCACCCTCTTCTGCTAGAAATGGTTTTTGGGCTATTTTTATAGGGGCTTCCGCAAAAACCTCCACTACAAGGTATTTTCCTTATAGTTCCTAAATATAGGCATCGTATGGCCTATATTCCTTATTCCTTGGTAATGAATTTTTAATGTTAGCAAAAGGAATTTAATGATAATTTTAATAATTATTTGCTAGAACCAATATTTGTAACTTGTATAGTTTATGTAAGGTATCATTATGAAGAGTGTAGCTTCATAAAAGTGTGTAAGGTATAATGCAAGACATAGTATAAAAAAAATTACCCCATGTGTTACCATGGTAGATTGATAAGTTAAATTGCTTCATCTAGACTATATGAACCTTACCAAGATTAATCCAAATGGTGTATAAGGATACATTAAGGATCCAAATTTCAAAAAGGAAAAAAAAAATCACTTGGGAATGAAATAGAAGGAAGATGGAAATAATTTGAACGATTTGATATAGGGACCATACCAAAATGATGTATGATGTCAAAAAAACATGTCGAGGGATAGCAACATGATCTCTACATACAATAACCAGTATCATCAATTGAATAATTAAGGGACATGTTCAAAATTTCATAAGAGTTTTTTTGTAGTAGAATGGAATCTCTTAAATTGTACCAACATTATAATAGATGATAAAGTTCCAAAAATAATAGAAATTTGAAATATACATAGTTATAGTAATGAGAAAAAGAAATTATTTTTTATTTTATTTTTTTGGTATAAGAGATATGTTACAGTCTGGTAGAACAACTTCACCAAGAACATATTCCATAACTTCATTTTATATGAGTTCTAAGTCAATTCTTTTCTTCCATGCAAGGAATTTTATTGATCCAATGAGTTTTTTGCTTTCCTTGCAAAATTTAGCCATATGATTTCTAAATTTATACCTACAGGTCAATATGATACTTAATTGATAATCAAGTGTCCTCCTTGATGACGCTTCAAACTATATTGATGTTTTCAAGACCTTTAAGAAGATTTAAAATTCCCTAGAATGGTGACTTCTACAATGGCTTCAACAGTGGTGTCATAAAACAACTTCAAAGAGTGAATGATGATCCCAAGATTCTTGTATGCTTCCTCTTCTTCAAGATGATGCACTAGAGAAGCTTCAATAAGAACTTATCCTTCCTTCCTCTAATTATGAGGTCTTCTACAATGAAGGCTTGAAGTATTATTCTTCCTTCTAGGTCAATAGATCTTCTTATTCATTACTTGTTTCCTTTTACAAATTATTTCCCTTGACAAGAAAACCCTTCAAGATGATCTTCCAATTTCTTCTCATGTTAGCCTTAGCTCTGATACCATGTTGGAGAATGAAATAGGTAAGTTATTAATTCAATTTCCACTTAACCTTAATAATTGTTTGTGAAATTTATTTATCTTCTTGCGTTTCTTTATTAGATCAAATCATCAAACAATTATCAAGAAAAAAAATAGTAAAGACAATGGACACAAGTATTGGGCTCCAAGTCAGGGAAAAAACCCTCCAAGGAGAAAACCCTGAAAGAACCTTTTCTCTTTCTATAGAATCTGCTACAAATGAGAATACCAAGACCCCAACCCTAGATCAAGTCCTCCTCCAAGCACCAAGTCATCCCTCCAAGAATCCCTTCCACTTAGGTTAGAGATCAAATCAATAATGATCAATTCTACTTCCACCAACTTACAGTTTAAACTTTTGCCCCTAACTTTGACCTATAATTCAGACTTGTAATTTTTGGCCTTTCAGAAGCTGCAAAATCCATAAATTTCACACTTTTGAGAGAAGAAGTTCAAGTTTTTATCTCTTTCCTCCACTAGGGTCTCTTCCTTTTCTTTTAGTCTTATTTGGCTTCAAATCTTGACCTCCTTGCACAAACTTTTAGACCTGCAACTATACTTGAAATCTTGGTCTTTCTAGCAGTAAAAAAAATCTAACACCTTGCACATGTCAGAGAATAAAACCCCAAAACAAATTATATTCCTTCTTTTTGCGTTATTCTTGCTTTCTAGACCTTCACTCTTTCTTCCTTGATGTTCCTAGACTCATATCAAGCTTCGTCTTGAGAGATCGAATTGGTGGTCAAATGAGGTCTGTAATACCCCTCTATACTTTATGTTAATTATATGATATTTTTAGACCTAGACTATTTTTAGGTTTGATGATTAAGGAAGCCATGATTGGATTTGTGAATTGATGTGAACAATAAAATTATTGTAATGTAATTAATAGTTCTTGATTAATAAATATTTTGTTAGAAATTTCTCAAGAGAAGGGCACCAAAGTCATAATATTTCTTGCCAATTATAAATAGTTGTGGAAAATTTAAGTTGTTCCTTCCCTAAAAAATAGAACTCCTAAAATTCCTAGCAGAAATAATTGAAAAATAGTAGATTCATTATGATGGGAGAAAAAAATCATAATAAACCACTAAGTAGAGAAAATTACTAAGTTGGGGGTGAAATAAAGCATTGTAGGAGAAAAGGGCAGGCTTTAAAGAAAAAGAAAAAACCTTTATCGAGAAAAAAAAAAACAAAAAACAAAAAACACAAAGGCCTAGGTCGTTGGTTGGAAGACCCAAAAGGAAGGACGCTGCCAAAACTCTCCTAGGAAGTAAAACTATAAAACATACCATCTAGGAACCAATGGGCTTGTTGATTCCATTGGTAAGCAGATCTTAGCTCGGGGTAAAATTAGTGGACTCAGTTCATGGTCACGAGCAAGGTGGCTCACCTTTGAGTAATTTCAAGAAAAAGTTTTTGGTTAGAATAATGGTTAAATTTTTTTGTAAATGAATAGAAAAATCAATGATATTATTTACTTTTATATGGTTTATTAATGTTTCGAGTGGAATTCTTGTAGATTTTGTGTATATCAATGGATTTATAGAAAGGTAATAATGTATTTTTGCCTGTAGTATAATTATGTTCATTGTTGTGTTTGTAAAATTGGTATAATATTATCACTCTACTTGTATGTGAAAGAAAAAGAAATATTTGTATAGCCTTGGGATAGAATATCAAATACCTCATTCATGAATGATATTATAATGGATAATGCATACAGTTAAGAGTAAATCATAGATTATATAACATGATTTTTTAAAGGAATCAACAATATTGGGAAACAATTATAGTGAAGGGTTATGTCTAGCATGACACAAATAATTTGCATGGATTAGGAAATTCCTTCCTACGTGGACAGGAGTGATTTTCACAAAAAACTAGGTAAAGATATACAAAGGGTTATCAAAGGGAAATGGAAAACCTTTCACACTGGGACATCAAGATTAGTATGTTAAATATTTCTCTAGAAAGATATTACTGAAGAAAATCAAATACTCTTTTGAGTGTAGAACAAATAAATAAATAGAAACTTGTAAGATGGAAAAAAAAAAAACAATTCTAGGTTGTAACCCACTGTAATTCAGGATAAGGGCACTTGGCACAACATTAGAAAATATTTTCCAAGTGAATAATTATGATAATGAGTAAAAAAAATATGCATCAAAATAAATAAAGCCATTTGGGAGTAACTAAAACAAATAATTTAACTTCTATAGAGATTTTTTATAATTAATTAATTTAAATAGAAATTTGTATTGACATTAGATATTTTGTTGCAACAAGGAAAATTTCAAGCATTATAATAACAACTGAAACCTCAATACATATACATCATTCTTAAGTCATTTAAATCAGGGTTGTAGCGAAGCCAATACACTCGATCTCCAAAAATGTTATTATATAAACATAATTAAAAGATACCCTTATGGGTTTCGTCTTAAGGGCATACTCAAGAAATTACAATAACAAAAAATCGATAAAAACATCTAGAGCCTAACAATCGACTTAGGTGTGCACATATGCAAACAATGGAGAAGCAATGAAGTTCCAACCTATATGAGTAGGCAAAAAAATAGTATGGTGACTTGAATGCTGAAAAACATATCCTTACACATTTCAAGTGTGGGGAATTACTTGTCATGCATTATAAACATTAAAATTAAACTATAATCCTTAAATAAAATAGAAATGAAGGTTTAGGGGCTTGCATTATAGGAAACCACTTACCTAAAAGGATCGTCTCTCCCATAAGCCACAATTTGTCTCTAGAAAAGGAAAGCTACCAAAGTAATCTTAGAAGTAAATTTGATACCACACTTGAAACCTACCATTAATTAGTGACTGAAATAATGAAATAGAGAAGAGCCACTTACCCTTAAAATAGTAATGAGGAATAAAAGGGTACAGGGCCACCATATCATATGCAGGTCATTGGAAGTTTAGCAAAAAACAAAAACAAAAAAAAATTGAGCACAAAGAATCAAGGGGAAATTCAAAAATTCCTTTCATTAAATGAAGAAAAAATATTAAAGAAGGTTAATACTCCAACAACTATAAACAGAGGTGGAGAGGGTCCATTTTCTCAGGGCGTGAAAATATGTGAAACGTGAAAAGGAAATTCCATCCCTAGTAACGAACGACATCGCGCTAGTGTATATTTTATGCAGTGAGTTAGGTAATGAAGTAGTTATTGATGTGAAAATAAAGAAAATAATATTGGTGATAGAGATAGGAATGGAAAACAAAAAAATATAATGGGGGGAAATAATGAAGGAAATATAATTAGCTAAACCTTGTGTCTAGTTCGACAACATATAACTGCAACCCCAAAAACAAATTTGAGGGAAATCCCACCTGTATTGGGCCCTAAGGACCAAGGGAAAAATGAAACAATGGTTTTCCTAACCAAACTCTTGCCTCAATCACCTCCAAATGAAGAGTTCCCTATCACATAGAAATCTATGAGGATCAGAGCAATTCCAAAGTAAGAATGTGGAAGAAAAAAAACAATAATTAATACAAAGTCAAGAAAAAAAACAAAGAGAAAACTCACTGAATAATGTCATCCATATAGTCGAATGCGCCCCCACATCTACGCCACTGTAGATACTATGTTGCGAGATGGAGGAGTAAAGCTATAGGTGTAGAAAATAGGTCCATACCCTTGAGTTCAAAGGAAAATTTTCCATAGTGTACGTGGTGCCAGAGAATATAATCAGTAAGGTAAATAAGGCCAACATTGTTTACACCTAATGATGTAAATTAGGGTTAGAATGAGTATAATATGAACCCTTTGATCTGATGAACGCACATCTCAAGGAACTCCTAAGGAATGGTACACTAGCATGTGATGATCACGTGAAGGAGGGAGCAACTCCAAAATCATAAGAGAATGGATGGAAGCCACTTGAGCCTAAGAGGGTCGCCTCCTACCACTTACCCATGTGGAAATCCAATTTTCTTTATGAAAAAAATATATATATGATATGTTAGTTCCAGTTGCACGTAACAAGGGCTTTGATCTCATGCCATAAGATTTACATAGAATACATGGAGAATATAAAATGATTAATGACTATAGAACCCATGATATCTAACTAATGGAATGAGAAATCACCATAGGACCCACAATATTAGATTCAAGAAACTAATTTTAATTCTAGGATTATGGTATGAGACATCATGATCTATGGGTTGACATACATCATAGGCTAGAGTGTTGACAAAATAAAATATGAGTGGAGAAACATCTAAACCATGGTGTTTGTATATAAACACACAAAGGTAAAAGTAAGTATGCATAAGTAATAAATTTTACAATTAGGATTGTATAGTAGGAACCTATATAGAGAATAGAGAAAGGAAACAAATTCCTACACCTTTGAGGATGAATTTATTGGTAGGAAATATAATAAGTTATACAAAAAGAGAGGATACCAATATTTTGGCCATATAGGTGAGGTATGTGACATATGGTATTAGAGCACCAACTTCAAAACTAGGCTTCTAGGTAATCACCACACTAAAATATATTTATGTGCAGAACTAGGAATCTGATTTAAGAATTGATATGCTAATACTAGTTTGTGTTGACTGTAAGGTACTCCAGTGAATGTTACAACACAACAGGGTTGATGACCCTACTCCACCTATGAAAGAGGGAGAGGGAATATATGTGGAGTTGGAGGGGAGGAAATACCCCACAACCAATTCAATTTATGGAGATTGTTAGAAGTCAACAATAAGAGTTATCTCACCTCAAAACCAGTAATGAACACATGTTAAAGCTAGTGAAGAATAAGAAAGGATGATAATCGACTTAATTGAAAAGTTTAGTCATAGAAAAATAGAAATAAAAGAACTAAAAAGTAAAAATGTTGAGACAAAATCAGAAAGATCTGAAACTAGAGATGATTTGGACAAAACTTATCCAAAAACAAAAAAAAAAGGAAGATGAAAGTGGAGCTCCAAGGGGAATTCAAAAAAACAAAACCCCCTACCTTTGATGGTGAAAAGGACAAAGTGTTTCCAATTTTATGAGTATGAGAGTAATTTGAGGGCTATATTGGCCATTTATCAGTTACAAGGGAAGGCTTCCCTCTGGTGGGAGGAGGTCAAAATTGTGCACACATTGGAGGAAAAGACAATTTCCTAGGAGGCATTCCATAAAGAGTTTAAGTCCAAATACTTGAATGAGTGATATTATGAAGGTCGATAAAAAGAGTTCCATGAGTTAGGGCTATGACACTTAACTATGGACGAGTTTGTGGCTAAATTCACTATTTTTTGTAGCACATACCCTACATTAGGGAATAAAAATCCGAAGTGGCAAGATTTTTAAATTTACTACTAGCTCCTTATAAATAAAGAATTAAGTTCTACAATCCTAAAACAATGGATGAATTATAAGGAAGACAAGACTGTGTTATCAGCAGTTCAAGAAAAAAGGATAAGGCTTGAAAAACTTGGCAGAGTAAGGACAAAAACAAATTAGCAATATGGACAAAAAGGAAAAAACCTTCTTACCTTAAAAAATTTGGAAAAGAACACCAACAAAAGAAATTAAATAAAGCAAACTCAAACCAACTAGCCCAATCTAAAACTAGGTCTAAGCACATGTATTTGAGCAATAAAAAGACAGGTGGGGTCAAAGGGAAAGAACCACTAAAGTGTTGGGGGTTGGGGAACCTCATTTTTTGAGGAATTAATTTCATAACCCCAGGTCCATTCAAAATATATAGGCTACCCATGAGGGGACTGTAGTGAATGACATTGCCAAGAACATTCCAAGTATAAGTGCAACGCTGGAGGATAGGTAAGGGGATTGCCAATCCACTATGATCTAGGTTGAAGGTACCATATTCAACCATTCTATTTCTATATTAATTGATCCAAGGGCTAGCTTAAGTTGCATTAGTCCTTTGATTGTGGAAAAATGTAAATTAAAAATGGAAAATTTTAAGATTGCATGGCTAGTACAATTAGCAACTGGTAAAAACAGAAGAGTACCCTAGTCAACTGAAACAATGTTCTATATATTTTAATGGATATTCTAGAGAAGTAAATTTAAATATACTCCCCTTAAGGTCCTACAATGAGTTAGTAGGCATGGACTAGTTGGAAAAGCATAGAGTTGTCATAAACTATTTAGAGAAAACAATAACTTGTATGAGTAAGGAGGGACAAACCCAATTATAAAAGGTATACCTAAACCAATATCAGTTAGAAATATCTCATATTTTCAGCTAAAAAAGAGTGCCAGGAAAGGGCGTCGGTTGTTCATGGTGCATGTTGAAGAAAATGAATAGTAAATAGAAAAATAAAAATAATATGACTACCAATAATGAGGGAATTTTAGGATTTTTTTTTTCTGGAAGGGATTCAGGTTTACCTCCTCACCGAGATATACATTTCTCCATTGATCTAGTCCCAAGAGCAACCCTAGCGTCTAAAGAACCTTATCGAATGAGTACTCTAAAAATGTTCGAATTAAGAATGCAGTTGCAAGAACTACTTGATAAAGGCTATATGAGACCCAATCGCTTGCCATGGGGAGCTCCTGTGTTATTTGTGAAAAAGAAGGATGGCACATTTACAATTTCCATAGATTACCGAAAATTAAATAAATTGACCATTAAAAATAAATACATGTTGCCCCATATTGATGGTTTGTTTGATCTAGTAAGAGGGGAAACCATATTCTCAAAAATTGATTTGACTAGGTATCACAAGTTGAAAGTAAAGGATGAAGACATTCATAAGACATATTTTCAAACAAGACATGGTCATTACAAATTTGTAGTGTTACCAATTGGCCATACCGATTCACCAGCAAAATTTATATTCTTAATGAACATTGTACTTAGTAACTACCTTGATAAATTCATGTTGGTATTTATAGATGACATTTCGATGTATTCCAAGAGTGAAGAAGAGCACAAGGAACATTTTAGTTTGGTGCTGAAAAATTTAAGAGAACATCAATTATATGCTCAGTTTAGTAGGTGTGAGTTTTATAAGGACAAAATACAATATTTGGTCCATGTTATTTCAAAAGAGGGATTGTGTTTGGATCCTCAAAAGGGCAAGGTTATTTTGAATTGGCCCAGACCTAAGGATGTGTCAATTGTTTGATCCTTTATGGGATAGGATATTACCGAAGATTCATAGAAGGGTTCTCTAAACTGGCATTCCTATCAAATCTGTACAAAAGAAAGGAACAAAGTTTGAATGGATAACCAGGTGTTAGGAGAGTTTTGAAAAACAAAAAAAAATTCCCATGGTGGCCCCTATTTTGAAAATTCTAGATCAGTATAAATCATGTTTTGTATGAACAAACCCTTGTTTGGAAGGTTTAAGAGGATTCTTGATGTAAGAGAATTCAGTAGTGGCCTACGTGTCTAGGAAGATAAAACCACATGAAAATAACTATGTAGTTTATGATTTAGAACTAGATGTTGTAATAAATTCCTTAAATATGTGGAGACACTACCTATTGGGAAACAAATTCACCTTGGAAACAGATCATATTATCATGAAATTTCCTTTTAGCCAACCAGAGCTTAATGATAAACAATCTAGGTGGATGACCTTTCTTGGTGAATTTGATTCTGATATCAAACATATTAAAGGATTTTTAGAAAACTAGGGGAAGAAATATAAGTGATTTCCCTAGCAATGATAATTATTTGTGATGTAATGTTACTTTACTTGATTAACTTTTTTCTTCCACTTGATTATATTAATGTTTTATGTGGTCAAAGAGCTACCAAATCATAATTAATCATGAGACAAAGGACACAAAATGTAGGATATCAGCTAGGGCCAAAATCTCTCCAACTTGAGAGGAAAGACCAAACAAATTATTATTCTTATAGAATCTCCAATTGATGAATTCCAAGACCAAGACCCTTGAACTAACAACCTCTCCAAGGCCAAGTCAAACCTTGCTTCAAGTCACAACAATTTCTTCTTTATGCTACTACAGCTTCTTCCTTTTTATTTAGTCCTCGGTCCTGCAACCCTTTCTTGAAATCTTTGGCCTCTATTCCTACAACTGTCAGCCTTATAAAGTTGACTATAATTATGCATGTGTGATAGAATTAGGGCAATTGTAGCCCTATTCCTTCTTTCCTTGGATTATGCTAGAATATTTGTGACTTCAGCCTACAAGATAGACTATTTCCTTGTTATGTTTCAGCCTCCTTGAGATGATTTTTCCTTGAATTTGATGAAATGGGACAAACCCTAGCCTCCTGCCACATGTGATCAAATATAGCCAAAAAAAGTTTAAAATTATTTTTCCCTTCCTTCTTTTTCTTCTACTTCTTTTCTTGATGTGATACCTCTTCTTTTATCCTTGTGCTTGAATTCCTTGTGTGATGTATTGTGTATCTAGAATGAATTCAATTGCTCCTTTATATAGTGATTTTCCCATGTAAATAATCCAACAATATTGGATCCTAGACTGGCATGTCATCATGGTGTGGGTTCATTGCTCCATTTTAAGGCCGACTTGCCAGAAGAGCTTGAACATGGTCTTGGAGGGTCTTTTGACTCTTACAATGACTTGAATACATATGTAACATGTGCAAGAAGGGTCTTTAACAAATGGCATTGATTCAATTGACTTTATGACTTAATGACCAAACCTAATAGCTCACAATGGGAGCTTCATATATAAAATAAATTTTCTTAAGCATGAAACCCATGTCTCAAGCATAAAATGATTTCTTTTTTATTCTTTACATTAATTGCATAAAATCATGATTATATATGTCATTATGAAAATCTAACCTCGTTACATATTTCAAGAAAGGAAAGGAAAATAAAATAGAAGATGATTGCACATGCCCTAATGGAAATATCCATTAGCAATGTTAGTACATATTTCATGCAGCAGACCATAAATTCAATGTAAGAGGATTATAACTATCTCAAAATTCAATAAAAATTGCAATAGATAGAAATTCTTTCTTATGTCAAAAACTCGGAGAAATTGCTAACGTACATAAATAGATTGTATATTCCAACTGTAAGTGTGTTAAAGCATATAATATTAGATTAATATCATAATAAATTGTATGTTGGATACCCAGGATATAAAAAGATGATAAATGCACTAAGGAAGGAATTCTACTGGCCTGGTACAAAAAAGGAAGTAGCAGAATACTTGTCTAAATGCTTTGAATGTCAATAGGTGAAGGTAAAACACCAACACCCAATCAGACTATTAAATCCTCAACCCATTTCTCAATGGAAATGGGAAGTGATATCATTATGTTTTATTACTGGATTTCCGAAAACAAGACAAAAACATGACTCTATCATGGTAATTATAGACACATTGAGTATAGGAGCATACTTTATACCTATATGGTCTACCTATGGAACAACCCATCTTTCAAACGTTTTTATGAAGGATATTTTCCGATTGCATGGAATACCAAAAATGGTAGTACCTGATAGGGATTCTAAATTCACTTCCAAATTTTGGAATGCTTTGTTTGGATCCATGGGAACACAACTCAATTTTAGTATTGCATATCACCCCCAAACTAATGGACATATGGAGAGAACAAATCAAATCTTAGAAGAAATGCTAAGAATGTAGATTATGGATAAACTTTCTAAATGGGAAGATTTTCAACATTTAGTAGAATTTGCCTACAATAATAGTTATCAAGCTTCAATAAAAATAAGTCCCTTCGAAGATTTATATGGAATAAAATGCCACATAACTCTCAACTAGATTCAACCAGACGACATGCTAATACTAGGACCATATGGATTACTATAAATTAAATAGGTGGTGCAAAAAATTAGACAAAACATAAAAAAATTCACAAGATAGATAGAAAAGTTATGTTGATAAAAAAAGGACTCACAAGGAATTCAACTTTGGAGATCATATTCACATAAGAGTTAAACTAAGGAAACGCACCCTAAGGATAGGAACTTGTGCCAAATTGGCCCAACAGTTTTGTGGTCCTTTTGAGATTTTGGACAGGATTGGACCAGTGTCATATCAGATGGCATTGACCATCCATACAAAAGTACAAATTGTTTTTCATGTATCTTTGTTAAAAAAAATTGTCCATGATAATTCTCACATAATTGATTGGAATTTGATATAGGTGGAACTAGAAGGATACTTCCTGATTGATCCACTTCACACATTAGATCGGAAAGAGATCTTACTCTGGAATATTGTCACCACTCAGGTTAAAGTGCAATGGAAGCACTTTACACATGAGGAGGCTACATGGGATATAGAGAATGAAATACGAGATACCTTTCCAATGTTATTCTAGAAGGGAAGAAATGGGACAATGAACATTGAGGAAGATGTTGAATAAAAAGCGGGGTAAGATATAATACCCCTTTGTTCTGTATCTTAATTATTTTCTATTTTTAGACCTTCACTATTTTTAGGTTTGATGCCTAAGGAAGCCATGAATGGATTTGTGAATTGATATGAACAATAAACTTATTGTGATGTAATTAATATATTATGATTAATAAATAAATTATTGGAAATTACTCAAGAGAAGGGAACCAAAGTAAAAATATTTATTGCCAATTGTAAATAATTGTGGGTGGATAAATTCAAGTTGTTCCTTCCCTAAAAAAAAAAATAAATAAAAAAAAAATCTTCGAAAATTCTTGGGAGAAATAATTAGAAAATAGTAGATTTATTGTGATGGCATAAAAATATCATAAGAAACCACTTAGTAGAGGAAGTTACTAAATTGAGGGTGAAATAAAGAGCTACGGGGGAAAGAGGTGGGCTTTAAATAAAAAGGAAAGTACCTTTTTCTAGAAATTTCTAGTAAATTATTGCGGTTAGAATTATGGTTATAAATTTTTGTAAATGGATAGAAAAATCAATGATATTGTGTAATTGTATATGGTTTACTAATGTTTCGAGTGCAATTACTGTATATTTTTTATATATGAATGGATTTGTAGAAAGGTAGTAATGTATAATTGTCTATAGTACAATTATGTTCGTTGATGTGTCTGTAAAATTGGTATACCATTATCTCTCTACTAGTATGTGAAATAAAAATAAATATTTATTTAGCCTTGGGATAGAATATAAACTACCTCCATCGTGAATGATATTATAATTTCTAGTGCATACAATTAGTGGTGAATTGTATATTTTATAACATGACTTCTTTTAAAGGAATCAATAGTATTGGGAAATAAGTATAGTGAAGGGTTATGTCTAGCACCACCGAGAGAATGCATGGATGAAGAAATTCCTTCCTGCATGGATAGGAGAAATTTTCCCAATAAATTGGGTAAAGTTATAAAAAAGGTTATCAATCTAAAATGGAAAACCTTTCACACTGAGACAACAAGAATAACATGTCAAATCTTTCTCTATTAAGATATTACGAAGGAAACATGAATATCCTTTTGAGTATAGAAAAAAGCAAAAAGAAATGTAAGATGGGAAAAAAAAATTATAGACTGTAACCTACTGTAATTCATTATAAGGCCACTTGGTGCACCATTAGAAAATAGTTACCAAGTGAACAAGTATGAGAATGAGTAAACAACAATAGGCATCAAAATAAATAAAGCCATTTGGGAGTAACCAAAACAAATAAATTAACTTCTACAAAGTTTTTGATAATTAATTAATTTAAATAAAAATTTGTACTGACATTAGATATCTTGTTGCAACAAGGAAAATTTCAAGTATCATAATAACAACCCAAACCTAAATACGTATACATCATTATTAAGTCATTTAAATCAAGGTTCTAGTGAAGCTAGTACACTCGGTCCCGAAAAATGTAATTATATACAGAAAATTAAAATTTACCCTTATGGTTTCCCCTTAAGGGTGTACTCAAGAAATTACAATAATGAAAAATCCATAAAATTAACCAGAGCCAAAATATCAGCTTAGGCATGTGCATCTAAAAATAGTGAAGAATTAATGGAGGTCCAACCTAGTTGAGTAGGCAAAAAATCAATATGATGACCTCAACTCTGATGACCATCTCCTTACAAGTTTCAAGTGCAATATATTACCTTTCTTGTATTATAAACATTAAAATGAATGTATAATCCTTAAATAAAAGTGAAAGAAAGATTTATAGGCTTGATTACAGGAAACCACTTGCTTGAAGGGATTGCCTCTCCTGTAAGCCACAATTCATCTTTGGAAAAGAAATGTTTCTAAAATAATATTAGAAAGAAAGTTGATACCACACCAAAACCCTACCATTAATTGGCCATAGAAATAATGAAACAGAGAAGAGCCACTTACCCTTCAAATACTAGTGATGAATAAAAGGGTACATGGCCACCATAACATATGTGGGTGAATAGAACTTTAGAAAAGAAAAAGAAATAGAAACAAAATTTGACCACAAAGAATTAAGGGGAAATCACAAATTCCTTTCATTAGATGAGGAAAGATGATTAAAGAAGGGTAATACTCCAACACCTGTAAACAAAGGTGGAGAGAGTCCTTTTGTTGATGGCATGAAAAGTTGTAATCCGTGAAAATAAAATTCCAACCCTAGTAGCAAACGACATCACGTTGTTGTCTGTTTTACCCAATCAATTAGGTAGTGAAGTAGTTATTCACATGAAAATAACGAAAATAATCCTAGTGAAAGAGACGGAAATGGAAAACAAATGAATTATAATGGGGGGGAATAATAAAGGAAAGATAATTAGCTAAATGTTGTGTCTATTTTGGTAACATATAACCACAACCCCAAAACAAATGTGAGGGAAATCCCAGCTGTGTTCATCCCTAAGGACCCAAGGAAAAAATATAACAATGGTTTCCCTAGTCGAACCCTTATCCCAATCACCTTGATATGAATAGTTCCCTGTCACAAGGTAAGTGATGAGGAACAAATGAATTCCAAAGTAAGAATGCTAAAAAAAAACAATAATTAATACAGAGTCAAAAAAAAAAAAAAACTCACAGAATAGTTGAACAAGCTCCCACAAGTATGCCATCATAGAAACTACACAGTAAGATGGAGTCGTAAAGATACAAGTGTAAAAAGGATCTTCATACCCCTGAGCTCAAAGGAAAAATTTCCACAGTCTACGTGGCAACAAAGAAAATAATCAATAAGGTAAACAAGGCCAAGGGTTTCAACGCTTCTAGATGTAGATTAGGGTTATAATGAGTACAATCTGAGCCCTTGAATCTGATGAGCACACATCTGAAGGAACACCTAAGGAATGGTACCCTACCATGTGATGATCATGTGAACAGGGGAACAACTCCCAAATCACAAGAGAACGGATGGAAGCCACTTAAGCATAAGAGAGTCACCTCCTACCACTTACCCATGTGGAAATACAATTTTCTTTATGTGAAATTAATAATATATGTTAGTTATATATGCGCATAATGATGGATTTGAGCTCATTCCATAAGATTCACATAGAAGAGACGGAGCATATAAAATGTGTAATGACTATAAAACCCATGATATCAAACTAATGGAATGACTAATGAACATATGACCCACGATATTAGATTCAGAAAAGGAATTTTAATTCTAGAATTATGATATGAGACTCATTGTTTATAGGTTAGCATACATCATAGGCGAGAGTGTTGAAAAAATCAAATGTGATTAGAGAAACATCCTAACCATGGTGTTTGTATATAAAAATACAAAGGTAAAATTAAGTAGGCACAAGTAACCAATTTTACCATTAAGATCATATGGTAGGCACCTAGATAGAGAATAGAAAAAGGAAAGAAATGCCTACACCTTTGAGGATGAATTTATTAGTAGGAAATAATATATATTCACATATATTTTGGCCATATAGGTGAGGTGTGTGACAAGGTTTAATATGCTTCTATTTATAGGATTTCCATGAGGTCGAATGTTAGGATATTCCTACACGTAGGAATAGTTAAGTATAACTTGGTCTAGTATAGAGTTAGGTAAAATGTGTTTCTTTACTATGTACATTTGTAACTTACAATCCGACGGTCACGATATATAGTGATCCGACGGTTCATTCTCTCCTCGGTATTACCGACAGTTGATCCGTGGCTTGACACCTGATTGGTCCATGAATTCTATTTAAAGTGCATGGAGGGTCATTTGTAGGTTCACCATGCATGAGAGAAGCTTATGTAAATTTTCATTCTTTTATTAATAAATTGCCTGTAGTAGCCACGTTGGCGCAGGCCGTGGACTGTTTCCCTCTCTAAGGGTTTTAACCACGTCAAAATACTGGTGTATTGATTTGTGATATGTTTGTGAGTGGTGTCCTTTTGGTGTTGTCTGAGGAACTTACCCTATAAATTCCTACATGGTATCAGAGCTATTTGAGGGCCGCGTCCGTTGTTGATCCAAATCTGAAGCCGGTAGAACTGCATGTGACTGCCATCTCCTAGATCTATTGTTTCTGACTGCCTTCGGGTAGAGAGGACTGCTCTGTTGTGTTGGGAGTATCTGTTCCAGTGAGGAACCCCTTTCGTTTCACGCGAAAAGGTTTCCGGTAGCCCTAGCTGCATCATTTTTTAGATCTGGAGGTATACAGTGTTTATTTGCAGTTTACTGTTATTTTCTCTCTGTTTATTTCGGTTTCAGTTTATTTAGCTCTTTTTATCACCAGATCTATACCTTTCATTTTTGCATATGCTCTTTGCCCTGTGACTCTGTGCGATCTGGGCAAATCAAAAACAGAAAGGAAGGATTTTTCTCATGCGTATGCTCTTTTCCCTGCACCTTAGTGTGATCTCGGAAAATCAGAAACATTG
>APFE030453896.1:184416-203081 GCA_000404065.3 Pinus taeda | reverse complement strand
ATTTGGTCACTTAAACTATCACTCTCTTCAGAACCTATGTAAATAAAATATGGTGACAGGTCTTCCCATGGTATCTTGTAGAGATGGTGTTTGTTCTGGATGTGTACTCAGAAAACATCATCGGACAGTTTTGAAAAACATGCCTCTTGGCACGCCTCAACCCCTCTACAGCTTGTGCATAGTGATTTATGTGGTCCACTTCTAGTTGTTTCCTTCTCTGGCTACAAATATGTCTTAACCTTCATTGATGATTTCTCCAGACGCACTTGGGTATATTTCTTAAAACTCAAGAGTGAAGTATTTAACAAATTAGGCCTTCAAAGCCTTTGTTGAAAAACAATCTGGACATCAAATTCTTAAGCTTAGAACTGATAATGGTGGAGAATATGTTAAAAACACATTCATCAACTTTTGCACCGAAAATGGAATTCAAATGCAACATACTGTTCCATACACTCCACAACAAAATGGTGTAGCTGAAAGGAAAAATCGCACCTTAAGGAAATGGCTAATTGTATGCTGCAATATAAAGGACTCAGTCTTAGTTTTTGGGCCGAAGCAATTAATTGTGCAAATTATATAATAAATCACACTCCTACTAAGGTTCTAAAGAATATCACTCCAGAAGAAGCTTGGAGTTCCATTAAACATGTGAGTCACTTTCGTGTTTTTGGGAGTGAAGCATGGGCCCATATTCCAGATGAAAAACGTAAAGCTTTAGAACCAAAGAGTGAAAAATGTATCTTTGTTGGATATTCTGAAGATGTCAAAGCATATAGACTTATTCCATTTAAGTCCCAAAATGTTATAATTAGAAGAGATGTAAAGTTTGATGAAAATAAATCGGCCTACGAGCCTAGTTCGGCACATGTGCTCTCTCTATCTCTTCTACCTTTGAACATATTTATTCTTTAGATGATGAAAGTGAGGATGACAATCCTCCCCCACCTTCTCAGGATCATCCTTCAGCTCCTTTAGCTCCTTCAGCTCCTTCAGCTCCTTCACTTCCAAAATGGGTCCAAGCTACTCGAGATGCAGCAGGTGATCTTGCCGATGATCCTACAGATCAGCGCCGTACCCGTTCTTAGTTTGAAAGAGCCTCTTCTTTACTGGCTCAAGTGTCAGCAAATTATGATCCTGACACCTTTGCAGAAGCTTCAGGCCATCCACGTTGGGACACAGCTATGAATGAAGAATATCATTCATTATTGGCAAATGATACATGGGATCTTATTCCTCTACCAAAGGGGCACAAACTTATTAGATGCAAATGGGTTTACAGAACCAAGTATGGGCCAGATGGGAAAGTTGATAAACATAAAGCTAGACTTGTTGCTAAGGGCTTGTCACAAGTTGAAGGAATTGATTATACTGAAACCTTTTCCCCCGTTGCCAAAATGAACTCTGTCTGCCTTATTCTTTCCCTTGCTGCCTCTTTAAAATGGGAAGTCCATCAGATGGATGTTAAATCTGCCTTCTTGCATGGGGACTTGCATGAAGAAATCTATATGGAACAACCCATTGGCTTCATCCAAACCGACTCCAGCCTTGTATGTCGACTTAAGAAATCTCTTTATGGTCTCAAGCAAGCTCCTCGGGCTTGGTATGCCAAAATGGATAACTTTCTTTTAGAATCTGGCTTTTCCAGGTGTCATTCTGACAATACTGTCTACACCAAGACAGTGGGAAACTCTCTTATCATCCTTGTTCTTTATGTTGATGATCTTATTCTTATTGGTGGTAGTGATCCAAACCTTATTAACCATGTGAAGTCCAGCCTTAAAAAGAAGTTTGAAATGACAGACTTAGGACATTTACATTATTTTCTCGGTCTTCAAGTCTTGCAATCCAAGGAAGGTATTTTCCTCTCCCAATCCAAGTATGCCTGTGATCTTCTACGCTTCTTTCACAGGGAAGATTGTAAGCCAGCTCCTTCTCCCTTTCAGTCTGGAGTCAAACTTTCAGTCTCTTGTACTTCCCCTGAAGTTGATGCTACCTTATACCGTCAACTTGTAGGAAAACTTTTGTATTTAACCCATACTCGTCCTAATCTTTCCTTTGTTGTTGGCCTTTTTGCTCGGTTTATGCAAACCCCACATGAAAGTCATTGGAAAGCAGCTAAACGAATCCTTCGTTATGTTCGTGATACAGTTCAGTTTGGCATTCATTACAGTGCTGAAGCATCTCCTCTATTGGTTGGTTTCACTGATTCCGATTGGGCTGGTGACCCTGATGATCGGAATTCTACTGCTGGTTATGTGTTCACTCTTCGTTCAGGACCTATTACATGGGCTTGCAAGAAACAAGCTGTCATTTCTCTTTCTTCAGCAGAAGCAGAGTATCGTGGTGCCGTAGAGGCCAGTAAGGAAGCCTTGTGGCTTCGTCAGATCTTATCAGAGTTTGGTTTTCAGCAGCAGCATCCGACTACACTTTGGTGTGATAATCAAAGTGCCATTCAGCTTTGCAAAGATCCAGTTCAGCATCAGCGCAGCAAACACATTGAACTACACATGCACTTCATCAGAAAGCTCATTCATGACCATGTTCTTGAAGTGCAATATTGTTCAACAGATGATCAGGTTGCAGACATCTTCACAAAGGCTCTCACAGAGGCGAAGTTCACTAAACTTCGATGTATGCTTGGAGTTCAGGAAGTTGTCACTAAGGGGGGATAGGCTCTAGTGCCTCCTTCCTTCTCCTATTGTGTCATATTTGTAAATCCTTCAATCCTATCCCAAGTTGTTCTTAAGGGGGGATGTTAGGATATTTCGACACGTAGGAATAGTTAAGTATAACTTGGTCTAGTATAGAGTTAGGTAAAGTGTGTTTCTTTACTATGTACATTTGGAACTTACAATCCGACGGTCACGATATGTAGTGATCCGACGGTTCATTCTCTGCCTCGTAATTACCGACACATTGATCTGTGGCTTGATCAACCCAAATTGTCCATAGAAATTCTAATTTAAAGCGCATGGAGGGTCATTTGTAGGTTCACCGTGCATGAGAGAAGCTTAATGTAAAATTATTCCATTCTTATTAATAAATTGCCTATATAGCACGTTGGCACAGGCCCGTGGACTTGTTTCCCTCTCTGAGGGTTTTAACCACGTCAAAATACTGATGTATTGATCTGTGATCTATTTGTGAGCGGTGTCCTTTTGGCATTCTGTCTGAGGAACTTACCCTGTAAATTCCTACATCGAATACCCTTCTTTAGGATGAAGTGTCACTCTCAAGGCCGACTTGTGCTTGGAAGTTCAAAGAACTTTCTAGACTCAAAATAAATATCTTTGACATGTTACAACTTTGCCAATATGATCTTACACAATTGATAAGGACTCCCTTAACTCAATAAAAATATTATATTTACATGACAAACCCTATAAGCATGAAGAAATGCTTAACCTAAATGACCATCCAAATAGAGCCTGAAACCGATGCTTAAAATAAAAATTTTATTTCTTCTTTTTCCTATAACATAAGATATAAATAATGATATGAGTATATCTACAATTATGAAGTTCGAAACTAGTTACACTTTCCAATAGCCCTAAATAGGAAAAACATCAGTTGAAAATCTCTATAGGCATACAAGGAATTATTTTAGGAGCCATAATGGAAACTATCTAATAGTTAGTAGAGTGCAAGATATAGTTGTTGCCTAACATTGATTCCTAAACATTAGGATGTATAGATAGCCCATCCTATAAGTATATGGAGTGAATAAATAGTTGCAATATCTATTATAATTGAGATTAATTCAATGAAGCACGTCACCTATCATCATAGTACCCAAGACGTGACTTGAAAAATATGAATTGACTATATATCTATGAATAAGATCACCCTCAAGAGTGGATATGCATTGCTTAAGATAAATTACTTGATATCTCAAGTGTGGCATGGAAAATTTCAACTAAGTTGGATCTCAAATTGGGATATTGTCACATGTCTAGGTAGCAATTTTTCTTTTAAAGAAAACGAGAATCATTTTGTTGACATACTATATATAATCAGCTCAATGATTGCAAATGCTCTAACTTTTTTCAATCACACCCTATACTCACTCATCTATGTATATCACTATATCTTTTAAGTTAGTTAGATTATGCTTCTTTTTCCTTAAAAGAAACAACCCTTAGCATATATGCGTATAGGCCTTTGGTGCAAATACATCTACCCTCCTAACTTAAACATACAAGCATAGTTAATATTTTTTTATTCCCACCATAATAATGGAGTTCCATGTGAAATCTAAGGTGAGCATATAATGTATGTGGATGGAACCTATGCTAGCAGCCTTAAATTAATTACATTTTAAATTTTGGTTTCTACCTACCCATTAGGCTACAGGTTTGGTGCCTAGTTCAAGGTTCTTTATTATGCCTAGGAAATAATTGCCACAACTGGAGCCCATTGAGTTCTTTACATGTGTACCACATTGGAATAATCACCTGATCATAATAGGTAATTTGTGCATGTCCATATGATACCTCTCACCCTTCAAATGGAAAAATTAAGAATTAGTACAGGGAGTACATGGATGACCAAGATCAATCTCCTTGCGAAAATGTGTGAGATGTCTTTGGTAGATTTCCAATCGAGTTCCACTACCTTCGGTTATCACCTAGATGAGAGCGTGATGGCATGTGGCCTTGCGGTGAGTTAGACATTTAACTTATTGGCTTTGTTGTTTTCTTTTGTCTAACTATTCATTGATCCTCATTTGTACCCAGTGAATTTTGGGGGCGTCACACCTCTATGTTTTTCTCTCCAAGATTATGGATGAGTAACTAGAGAAGTCACCTGGTCAAGTAAATGGTCATTTCATATACCTTTCATAGGTGAAAGTCCTATCTCCTTTTTCCTACTTCGCTAGTGGAGTGATATGTGCCTCTTAGGAGGGTTTTATTTCTTGTAAACAAGTATTTATCATTTACCCTCCTCTCATTAAGAAAAAGGATTTTTTTTTTCATTCTACAGGTAACCTTGGTCAACTTAACTACTCTGCGGTGTTCCAGGCATTTTCATTTTGTTTCGACCAAGGAAAAATTTCCAAGTAACTTTCTTTGTTTTAGTTGTTCTCATTACACCAATTTTATTGTATCAGTTCTTCCCTTCTCACTCTATCCTTTGTTGACATTTTGATGTTATTTCTCTTAAAATCCTTCCAATGTGCCTATAGGAGTGGAGATGATACCATGCACATCTTCTACTCAGGTAATGGTTTTATTCCTTTTCAAGAATTAGCATTAAATCTTTGTATATGTAGTCTATTTCCATACGTGACTTCAGATTAACTGATTTTCTTTTCTATGTCTTTCACTGTCCCAGGTATGCCAGTTACACATTCATTCTCTTTAGTTGACTATGTCTGATGATTTTTAATGGTGACTAGAATATTTTTCCTTACTCTAGCTTGGTGACTAATGTTTTCTCCTTAGAGGGTTCTACTTCAATAGTGGACCGGTTTATTTGTTTAACATGTGGAGCTACCCGCTAATTTGCAGGGTCCCAAATTACAAAGGATTTTTCTCTTTTAATTTTGTATAGGTTTCTTCTTCTAGTTATGTTTAGTATTAATAGAGGGAATGGTGGAGGATCACATTTATGGTTTTCAGTCGAAATATATATTTGTATATTATACTGGGTACTATAGGAGACAGATTTTAGTTCTTAAGATGTTTTACCCCTTCTTTTTTTTAATTCTACTGGTGATAATCTAAAATGATATTTTGTTCATTCTCAACTGGTCATCCATTTTCCGAGCTGGAAGAGTTATATTAGTTTTGATTATAGCACTTGGTCTATTTTTGAAAGAATCATCTTAGTGGTTTTCATGGTATAATCATTCTAGCTGACTTTGAATCATAAAAACCTATGGACCCAGTACTTCTATGGTTCTTCTATGGCTCTATAAATTCTACTCATTTTCTTTTATTAAATAGTTATTTTTCCCATGAATTAATGAGTCGATTTTATGTGCATGTGTTTTGTGTGTCCACTGTTCTTTTTTTTTGCGTTGTAGGAGGAACGCAATTCCAGGCTCTCTCTATATGTGAATTCTCTATAATATAGATACCAATGAAGGTATAACATGAACCATGTGAGAAAACCACCTTCCAATTTATCCTGTGGTTGTCAAAATTGAATTAGAGTGAATAGCATAAGAAGGGTTAATGGCTTTGTAGCTTATTGAATCTAACCACCTATAGAAACTAGTATAAATATTAGAAATGTTGAACTAAAGCTTATTTAATGATTGGGACTAGTTATCATTCCATGAGATTTAATACCAACTTAAATATATACAAGAGTTCTTAACACCCATCTTTAGGATTTGTACTCAGATAGTATGACTAATCTAAACTCAAAACCCTTATGTCGTAATTTGAATACATTATAATTATTCATAGCCTTCGAAATGGGTCTCAAATAGTGTATGAATCTCCTCCCACTAGAATCTTTACCTTCAGCTCTAGCCAATTACTTTAATAGTTACCTGTTTATTCACGTTTTTCATCCTGAGTGATTGTCGTGGGATATATTATAGTTTGAAACTAAGTTATTCTTATTGTATTATTTTATTTTATTTCTTCAACCATGAAAAAAACCACCCATCACAAGGGATGGATCCCATCAGGACTCGAGTGTGTTTACTCAACTCTTTCCAATTATATAGGCTACCACTAAGCTACAGAAGTGATTTCATCTTAGTACTCTTTAAAACTATCAATTGATTTTCTTCAGCCCTCTGAGAGACAAACTAGATATCTACGTCATACGTATTCTAGTAATGAGATCCTGGAGTATGTGTGTGTGCTAATATGATTTCTAAGACTTTCCTTTTTAATTAATGAATCACCCGACATTATACAATTGCAGTGTGTGTCCATTACTATTCTAATGGAAACTAATATAAATATTTTGTTACACACTGAATAAATGCATCCAACAAAACATTCCAAAATTTAAAATCATTAACACTTTATCCACCATGTTGACTCATTTGGCTACCTAAGCACCCCAATTATACTTAATAGATAACAAATAAACCAAAGTGAGTCATTCTTATTTCTCCAATGCTCAAAATTGTAAAAATTGTAATAGAGAATGAAAAGGAATTTTGTAACTGATAGCCGATTGTAAAATTTACTCAGGAGAAGCACTTTTTTACCACCCAACCTTGAACCAAACACTTCAGCTCCCCCCGAGATGAGATTATCTTGCCTAGAATCAACAACCTCATTGATCCCATCCATGGGTAGCTTATACCCTTCCTTCATGATAATTGTTTCCTTTTTGTGGCAACCCTCTTTTGTGGCCTTTATTGCCCACTTTCATAGGGTTTTGTCTTAACAACCCACCATTTTCTCCTGCATTGATTTAAGTGCAACCAACTTAGCATCTTTCCTTAGCTAAGTCCTTCTAAGGGATTTTTCTCTTCCATCCCTTAGTCTTATCTAGAATTTTTCTAGAATCGTTATGTTGAAGGATTTATCCAATCTCACTAGCATCAAGATCTCTCGGATTTTCCTCTTTTTGGAAACTAATCTCATTCTTAAGTATCTCCTCCCAATGCATAAGTTTTATCCATTTTATTAATAAATAAAGTACTTATTCACAACAGTTTTTTCCTAGAGTATATTCATGGATTTTCTGCCATTCCTAAACACAAATATTTAACTAAAAGAAAACAACACTACATAGTAGAGGCATATTATATCCTTGCCCCCTTTTATGCACACCATTCTTGGTGTTTATTTCATAGGTTTATTTGGATAAAATAGTAATGAAAACTTTTTCAGCATTTCATCTTCTTGCTCCAAAGTACCCTCCTCGGGGGTGTAGTGCTTCCATTGAACTTTAACCCGAGCGACGACTCAATTCCAGAGCCATATCTCTTCCAATCAAGAATGTAGAGTGGTTCTTACATGAAGTCTCCTTCGAGTTCCACTCATAATATTTTCTATTCTATAATATGTCAGTTATCATGTACATACTTCTTAAGGAAACATGAAAAACATTATGAACTTTAATATGACTAGGTAGTGCTAATTGATAAGCCACAATTCCTACTCTATCTAAAATCTCAAATGGCCCACAAAAACGAGGCACCAATTTTTGACAAGTGCCCATTCTTAATGTACTTTTTTTGGGTTTTAATCTTAAATAAACATTATCATTGACATTAAACTCTTTTTGTGATCTATTTTTGTTTGCATAATTTTTTTGTCGATCTTGTGTTGCTTTAATATTCTGATGAATACTTTGCACTGTCTATTCCATTTCATGTAATACATCTAGCCCAAGAATGAACCTATCATCTGGTTGACTCCAAATGAGTGGTGTATGGAATTTTTCGCCATATAAAGCTTCTAAAGGGCTCATTTTTATGGATGCCTGATAACTATTGTTGTAGGAAAATTCGGCCAACTGTATAAAATATTCCCATTTTGTAGTCCTATCCATAACATACATTCCGACCATATCTTCTAGAATCTTGTTAGTTCTCTCAGTTTGGTCATTCATTTGAGGATGATATGCAGCGTTGAAATTCAATTTGGTGCACATGCCCCTAAACAATGCCTTCCAGAAATTTGAGGTAAATTTGGCATCTCAGTCCAAGACTATCATCTTGGGTATTCCATGAAGTCAAAAAATTTCCTTCATGAATATCTAAGAAATTTGTGTTGTACCAAACACAGATATCACAAGCACGAAATGAGATGATTTAATTAAAGTATCCATCAGTGCCATGACCGAGTCATGTTGCCTTTTTGTTCTATGTAACCCTATAATAAAAGCTAGGGAAATTATTCCCCACTTCCATTCTAGAATAGATAGGGAATTTAGCAACCCAGCTAGGTTTTGATGCTCAACCTTTACCTATTTACATTCCAAACACTTTGTTAAATATTCAACCACTTCTTTCTTCATTTCCAGTCAGAAGAATTTTTTCCTTAATGTTGTGACCATTTTTGGTATCCTAGGTGCCCTGCATAAGGTTTCTTATGATATTCATCAAATATTAGTTGTTTAAAAACATGAACATCAAGGATATACAATCTATTTTTTTTAATTAGAAGTTTTTCAACATTTTTTGCATAACTAGGAAGATCAATTTGTTGTAATTTTTGCTGTATTTCTAAATATTTTCGATCACTAGCCCTAGAATTTATGATCTTCTCTACAAAATCTGTGTTAATACTACTAATAGCCACTATCATTAGATTATAGTATTGCATGCTCAAATCATATGCTATCTATTTTTCCTTCCTCTTTATGCATTTTATGTCAAACTCAAACTCACTAAGAAAAGCCATCCACCTGGCTTGTCTAGCATTTAAGTCTGGTTGACTAAAAAGTTACTTTAGGATGATATGATTCATTGTCAAAATAAAGTTTTTTCTTGGTAGATAATGTCTCCACATTTTTAAGGCATATATGACAGCTGCTAGCTCCAAATCATATAAAGCAGAAAAAATTTCATGGGTCTTTAATTTCCTAGAATCATATGCTATTACAGAATTACCTTGCAAAAAAATCCCCCTAGTCCTTCCATGCAAGAATAAGTGCAAATAATGAATTCTTTGTTTGGATATGGAAATTTCAAGATGGGAGTTGTTGTAAGTAAGTGTTTAAGTTTATCAAAACTTATTTGATATTCTACAGTCCATTCAAACTTTACCCCTTTCTCTGTAAAATGTAATGGGATGAGCTATTTTAGAGGACCCTTCTATAAATTGATGATAATACCCTGCTAGTCCCATAAAGGATCGGACAACAAATACATTTGTTGGTGTAGGAAATATAACCATGGCTTTCACCTTCTCCGAATCAACTGCCAGAACTTCCTTAGAAATGATGTGACCCAAGTATTCTATTCAGGGTTTAACGAACTCACACTTGTTGAAGTTGGCTTACAAGTGATTTTCTCTTAATGTTTGTAACACCAATTTCAGGTGTTCCTTATGCTTGATCTCATCTTTTGAATATATTAAGATATCAACAATAAATACTAGCACAAATTTATCCAAATACTTGTTGATTATGTTCTTCATTAAGAACATAAAATTTGTTGGGGCATTAGTAAGGTCGAATGGTAGCATTACAAATTCATAGTGTCCATATAGGGTACTAAACATTGTTTTATGAACATCCTCATGTTTTATTCTTAATTGATGATATCTTGTCCTCGAGTCAATCTTTGAGAAAATGGTTCCCCCCTCACTTGGTCAAACAAATCGTCGATACGGAGCAATGGGTACTTGTTTTTTATGGTTAACTTGTTTAACTTTTGGTAATTGATGCACATTCTGAATGTGCCATCCTTTTTTTTAAATAACATAGGTTCCTCCCATGGTGACACATTCGGCCTAATGCAGCCTTTATCTAATATCTCTTGTAGTTGCATTTTCAGTTCCAGCAACTCAAGTGGACTGATACGATAAGTTTCTCTAGACAATGGGGCTACCTGAGGTATCATCTCGATGGGTAAAGTCTATGTCCCTATGTAGTGGTAAACAAAGAATCTCCTCTAGAAAAACATCTTGGAAATCCTTAATAATGGGTGTAGTATCTAAGGTTGACTCCTCCCTTTGTTGTTTTCCCTATTCTACCGGAATCATGAATAATTGTCAACCTTTCCATGCACTCTTTTTCATTTGCACAACTGAAATTTGTCATACTAATATGGGATTTGGCAGCCCTTGAATTGTTTTTGTTTGTCCTTACGAATTCACACAACTCACTATTTTTGCTAGGAAATTTATTATGGCTCCTTATTTCTCAAGCCAATCCATACCAATTAGTATGTCATATGATCCTAAGGGACGGACATTTAGATTTACTGTTGTCAAATAGCCATTTAATTTTAGTGGACATTATCTTACATGGTTGGTTACTCTTCTCTTGATGCCAGCTTTTACTTGTGCCAGCCATGCAGTTTTATAATTTTTAGTTTTAAGTTCACATTTTTCCACCATCTGAGGTCCAATATAACTTAAAATAGCCCCAATATCAATTAAAACAGAAATAGGTCATTTGGAGAGAGTACCTTCAATCTCAATCATAGTTGATTGATGTTCCACTTCTCTATCCTCTGAGGCAACACTTATCCTAGGAATATTCCTCGCAATATCATTCACGGTAGTGGATTCCTGCACAACTTCAATATTGTGAACAAATCTAGGATTATGCGAATAATCTCTCAGCATATGAGGTTTTCCACATCCCCAACATTTCAATGGTTCTCTTCTTTTCACCCACTATTATTCTTCCCATCTAGATTCATGGTTTTTAATCAAGCCTAAGAATGTCTCAGTTGGTTGTTATTCCCCTTGCTAAACCTTTTCTGTTAATGATCCTTCCCAAAAAATTTCAAATAACCTAGTTTCTGTCATTTTGCTCCAATTACAGATTTATTTGTCCTTATTTGGCCCAAATTTAGAATTTTCTTCCTTCCTTCTAAATTGTTGGTAACACAACCTGGCTTTTGTGACAGCCTCTTCCATTTTCTTTGGATTTTCAAATTCAACCTACTCTTTGTACACAGTAGGTAGAAATTTCACAAATCATTGTACCTTAGCTTGTTCTTCTTTAATGTAGGGTACATATCGCAACAAATTTGTAAACTTCGCCACAAACGCATCCATCATGAGTTGCCCCAACCTTAGTTCATGGAATTTCTTGGCATGGTCATCATAATACTATTCAGTCAAATATCAATTTTTAAACTGTTTATGAAAATCCTCCCATGACACAGTCCATTCCTCAAGTAAATTCACACCTTTAGCATCTTCCCACCAGAGAGCAGCCTTACCTTGCAGTCAGTAAATGAAAAATATAACCTTCAATTTTCTCTCATACTCATAGACTTGGAAATATTTGGTGACATTAAATTACAATGCCTCAGTGTCCTCCTCCTTTTCCCCATCAAAAGTACAGGTTTTAATCTTCTAAAATTATCCTTGCAGTTTAGTTTGCTTCTTTTTATTCTAACTTCTAGGGTATGTCATAACACACTCTCCCCCACTTTCGTATAGTTCAAACTCTATGCCCATATTTACTCCTTCATCCATTTCATATTCCATTGTCTTGTGGCTAGACTTTTCTATTGGCCCTTTGATCATTATCCTTTCTTCATCCCTAGATTTTAGAAATCGGCCATTGCTTCTCCTTAAGCATGCCAGTTCATGTTGCAATGTTATGAAACCAGCTCACAAAAAGATAGAAAATATAGATCAATGACTTCAAAATCAGCCTCTTCAAGGGGTCAACCTACTTTACATTACACAAATGAACAATTCTTAGATGATACAAATGAAAAAACCTCATTTCTATATATAGGAGTCTAAGGGGTCATAATATAATCAAATCTGACATAACAATAATAATTAAGGGCACAACGATAAAAATAGTGGGCTTCTATGGGGCACAATAATAACAAAATGGGGACAACAGGGGCACAATAATAACAATAAGGGCTAAAATGAAAATAGTAATGGGGGAATCACTAGTATTATAGGGACCTAACATGCCCCTCTCCTTCAAAAAAGTGTTGTCCTCAACGCTTGATTAGTTCTGGATGCTTCTGTATAAAATTCTCATCCTCCCATGTGGAATCTTTAGTGGGTAAGTTCTTCCACTTGATGAGATACTCCGAAATTGATCGATTTCGTATCTGTCGAGTTCTTGTTTATGTGACTACTTCAAGTTCCAATATGATTTTTTCCTTCCTCGTCAAGTTCTGGAAATATTGTTTGAACTGAGAGCTTGTCACCTATAACCTTCTTTAAGCATGAAACATGGAAAATTGTGTGCACTCAGGAAGTTGCAGGAAGCTCCAATTTGTATGCCATAGTACCAATATTTTGTAACACCTTGTATGGACCATAATACTTTGGTGATAATTTATTATCTTTCTTAGCTTTCTTGAGGTACATTTTTTTATATGGTTGTAGTTGTAGGAATACCCAGTCACCTACATCAAAACTTTTTCGATGTGATGTTGATCTGTCTATTGTTTCATTCTATTCTACGCCAAAGTGAGGTTATCCTTTAAGAGTTGGAGAACTTGTTATTGATGCTCGATGTGATCTTCCACTTCTTGAACCTTAGAATTTTCTGTTAAATATGACGTGATGGATGGTGGATGATATCCATAAAGTGCCATAAATGGGGTCATTTTTGCTACAGTATGGAAGGAAGTGTTATACTATGATTCAGCCAGAGGCAACCATTTCACCCACTGTGTTTTTTTATTAGATACAAACCAACAAAGATATCCTTCTAAACATTGTTTACTATCTCAGTTTTCCCATTAGATTGAGGATTATAAGATGAGCTATGAGCTAACTGAGTACCAAGGAAAGAAAATAATTTTGTCCAAAAATTTCTAGTGAAAATGGGATCTCCGTCGCTTACAATAATCTTTGGGTTTCCATGTATCTTTTGAATTCTTTCCATAAATGCAGTAGAAATTGTACTATCTTTAAATGGATGAGATAATGCACAAATGTGCGCATACTTGGTAAGTTTGTCAACTACCACCATGATGGCACTCTTTCCTTCGGAATTGGGTAAACCTATGATAAAATCCATTGAAACCTCCTCCCGATGTTGGCTTGGAATCGATAAAGGCTATAATATACTTGGGGTCTTAATTGTTTCAACTTTATTTTGTTGGCAAACCAAACATTCCGCACAAACTTTTGAATATCTGATTTAAGGTCATCCTAAAAAAATTCCTTATTAACCATGTGGTAAGTTTTTAAAAACCCTAAGTGCCCTCCTAAGGGAGAAGTGTTCAATTCCATAAGAATATTTTGTTTGAGTTGGGAATTCTTACCTAGGTATAAGCAATCTTTGTACCATAATGAATCATTTTTCCAGCTAAATGTATCAAATGTATTGGAATCTTGTTCTAGCTTTTGAATTAGTGCCCACACTTCTTCATCATTCTTCTATTCGTCCCTTGCTTCATTTATCCAATCTGGTTAGATAATAGAAATGGCACAAAGCATTTCTTTCACATCCTCATCCTTTCTTGAGAGTGCATCTACCACAACATTTTGCTTCCCTTTTTTGTAGATGGTTTCAAAGTCGTAATGCAACATATTTGTGACCCATTTTTGCTGCTCTTTTGAAGATAATATTTGTTCTAAAAAGTATTTAAGACTATCATGATCCGTTTTTACCTTGAAGTGTCTTCCTAATAGGTAAGGTCGTTGTTTCTTAAGTGTGTGTAGTATTTCCAACATTTCCTTCTCATAAATAGCTTTGTGTAAATACTTTCCTTTGATTGGATGACTTTCAAAAGTAATGGCTCTTTCTTATTTCATTAAAATAGCACCAATTCCATTTCTTGAGGCATCAAATTCCACAATAAAGGTTTTTGTGAAGTCCAACGTAGCTAAGACTGGTGCTTGGCACATTGCCTTTTTCAGATGTTCAAAGGCGTTTGTTTCTTCTGGAGTCCATGAAAATGCATATTTCTTCAATAATGTTGTTAGAGTTGTTGTTGTTATCCCATAATTCTTTAAAAACTTGTAATAATACCCTGTCAACTCAAGAAATCTTCGTAGATGATTTATGGATGTGTGGATTTTCCATTCCTTAATGGCTTTAATTTTGCTAGGGTCTACCTTAATGCCTTCGTGAGATACAATATGACCCAAATATCCCACCTCTTGTACTCAAAAGAAACATTTGTAGCTTTTTGCATATAATTATTTTTCCTCCAATAGTTTGAGCACCTTGTCAACATGTTGAACATGATCCTTCCAAGACTTGTTGTAGATTAGTATATCATCAAAAAATACTAACACAAATTTTCTAAGGAAGGGTTTGAAAATGGAATTCATCAAACCTTGAAATATAGAAGGTGAATTGGTAAGGCCAAAAGGTATCACCAAAAATTCATAATGACCCTCATGAGTTCTAAATGTTGTTTTCGGAATGTCTTCAGCCTTCATTCTGATTTGATGATATCCTGAGCAAAGATCCAACTTGGTGAAGTAAATTGATCCATGCAATTCATCCAATAATTCTTCAACGATATGAATGGGAAATGTATCTTTAATAGTGCGCTTTTTGAGCTCCCTATAATCTGGACACATGTGCCATGACCCATCCTTCTTGTGCACCAATACTACCGGAGTAGAGAAAGAACTTTGACTAGGTTGAATTATACCAGCCCATAACATTTCCGCAACCATACATTCAATTTCACTCTTTTGGGCATAGGGATATCTGTAAGGCTTGATGTTTGGAGGAACACTTCCTGGAATAAATGAATAGCATGATCATGATCACAAATAGGCGGGAGGCCTTTGGGAGTGTCAAATACCTTGGAATGATTGTCCAAGACTTTTAGGGGATTGGGAGAAATATATGATTTCGATGTGAGAAACTCTAGCAAACATAATTGTGTAACTACGCTTCATTTTTATTTCTTTAGAAGCTTTATCATTCTATTAGAGATGATTATCTTTCCTGGTTTCCCTATGATACCCCTTAATTCAACTTCCTTTCCTTCTGAAGAAAATTTCATGAAAAGTTCTTGAAAATTAAAAGCTATTGTACCCAAGGGTTGTAGCCATTGGACTCCTTATACAACATCAGCACCACCCATTGTAATGGAAAGCATTGGGCTCTTCAATACATATTCTCCCATGGATAGCTTAATATTATGGCACTTTC
This sequence comes from Pinus taeda, assembly GCA_000404065.3. Lineage (NCBI taxonomy): Eukaryota > Viridiplantae > Streptophyta > Pinopsida > Pinales > Pinaceae > Pinus > Pinus taeda. The sequence goes on along the minus strand of APFE030453896.1, from coordinate 187,373 downwards.
CAGAGAATTTATGGTTCCTCCACTTATAACCATCACTTGACACTCTGGTGTTGGATATAGGAAGCAATTCAATTCCTTGGCTATTTTACAATGAATAAAGTTATGGGTACTCCCCGAATCAATCAACACTATTACCTTTTTCTTCTTAATATGTCCTTCTATCTTGATAGTTTGAGGAGTGGTAATTACGTCCAATGCATTACAAGATATGGTCGGATTCATTTATTCTTTATCTAGGGTTTGTTCTTGGTTTTTATCCTCTTCTTTTGACATTTCTTGTTCCTTTTCTTCCTCCTCTTCATGATCTATGTAAAATAATTTCTTCTCAGCACACTTATGACCTTTAGTGAATTTGCTATCAAAACTATAACAAATCCCTTTTTCTCTTTTTTCTTCCAATTGTTGTGGTCTCAACCTTGTAGGTTGTGGAAGGCTAGGGGCAACAACACTTCCATCCTTATAGTTGTTAGTTGTAGGCTTCCTTGTTGCCATAATTTTTCTTTCCATTTTTCTTGCTAACCTGAATGCCTTCTCCAATGAATTAGGTTCCAAAAGGCGAACCTCATGTTGGATGGTATCCTTTAAAGTCCCTATGAACACATAAATCCTATGCTCCTCTAGAATATATTTTAACCTTATATTCATTTTTTAGAAGTCTTCAATGTGCTCCATCATTGAACCCTTTTGTTTGAGATTTATCAATTAGCTAAAAAAAGTGTTTCTTTTTGTATCCTCACAATGTGATATCATTTCTTTTGTAATAATTGTCCAATTGACAGTTTGTTTATGAGATAAAAGTCATTGATACCATATAAATTGATTTGATTCCAAATATAAAGTTGCAATACGTACATTTTGTGTTTTCTTCACATTATGGAAATTGAAATATTACTCCATCTGTAGTATCCATGTTTAGAGAATAGTCTTTCGGATTAATCACATCATAAGGATTGGGTCGACGTTTCAAACCAACTAATGTGGTTCATCCTCTGAACAAGGTGAGAAATCAATCAGTCTGATAGAATAAATAGCATGGATGCATCATTGTTCAGTGTTAGTCGTTGGTGATATAAAATTATCTAGTTAAAAACTAGCAGTTATGTAATAAATAATTATTTATTATCGAAATAGTCACAATTTATTAATAAAATAAATATTGAAAGCAAGGGTTGACTAGTCAATAAAAATTAGGAACACAAACTAAGTTGTTGAATATAATGTTAGCTAAAAAACTACCGGTTATAAAAATAATATTTATATAACGAAAATATTAGGTAAAAACTAGATGTTATGTAATGAATTGCATGTAATAATTCAATTGGTGATAATATTACAAACAATTAATATATCAATTCAAATAAAAATATTCAAGGGTAATTTAGAATATTAATAGTTAGAAACTAGTGGTTATAAGAAATAATTAATATATATAATAGTAAAATTATGTAAAAACTAGTAGTTATGTAAGGAATAAGTTGTTTTCTTATAAATTAGAAGTGATAATTGTTGACACCTAATCCTCAGCGATTGGGAGAATCTGAATGTGAACAGTCATCAAGAAGATGAACTGAGCAGTCACATTCATGTATATAACAAATAGCTATCTAATGGAATAAACAAATCAATTTTTCAGGAGTTACTCCTGGCCTGACATGGTATCAGAGCGCAGGTCCTAGGTTCCTTTTTTAGTGTGCCTTGTAACTCCTCTGTCCTCGGTCCATTGCCTTCTTCTCTATGTCCCATAATCTGTTGTCTCTGCCTGAACGCTGGTATGTATTGTTTAACGCATGACATTCCTTGTTTTTAACACCTAACAGTTGAATTGTGCGTTTGAATTTGGAATTGCTGCATTGAATGCATTACTCCTGCGCTTGGTGCATTGGAATTTTTTATGGTCGTAACAATTGGTAACAGTTGGATTGACTGTGAGTCTCGATGGTCTGCTATGCATCGAAATGTTGTTGTGCTATGCGTATGAGAGCCATGGATTAATGCGTATGGTTAACGCCTGAAGGAGAACGACGTGGTATGAGAGCCGTGGTATCAGCTAAGTAGAAGCTGCATTCTTGAGAGCCGTATGAGAGCCTGAACAGTGGTATATTTGAAACACTATTTGACATATTTGAAACGTTGTTTATTTGAAACGCTATTTGACATATTTGAAACGCTGTTTGACATGGTATATCATCCAATATTTGAAACGTTGTTTGACATGGTATATCATTCGATATTTGAAATGTTGTTTGACATGGTATATCATCCGATATTTTAAACGCTGCCTGGCATTTTTTAAACGCTGCCCGATACGTATTTGAAGTTGTTGTATGGTGAATGGTATTATAAGTTGTTGGGAAGAGTTTGTAAAATGTTTTGTCTCCTTCCCCTTGTTAGTATTTATTTATAATACACTTGTTTCCGCCCACGGTTCATTGTCATCAATTGGTGATTTTCTCAATGGTCGAGGATCGTATACCATTCATATCTTTAATGCTTCGCTGAGGTTGACCGCTGTAAATTACAGTTCAAGAATGCGCATGAACATGGTATAATACAGTGATTTTTTAATATTGCTCTATGGCATATACATTGAAAGATATATGTATTGAATGATATATATATATATATATATATATATATATATATATTGAATGGTTTTTGTTTAAAGAAGAAAAGGGGGAGGTTTTATGAAGGATATTTTAAAGAGACATTGGAAGAAAATATAGTGCATAAAGACTTTGAAATCTTTTTACCCCTTTGAGAACAATTTGACTGTATAGCAGCAAAAGTTTTTTCTTCATAAGAGCAAATTTTTTTTGCCATCAGAAGTATTAGTCTATCAGCAGAAGTAATCTTTTACAGAATGCATTCAATCATCTCTATGGTGGGAATAGTTCTCACTAGCAAGGAGAACTATCCTGATTGGTCTCGGATGATACAACACACCCTCATCTTCAATG